>JAUMJL010001232.1:0-208927 GCA_033558185.1 Dromococcyx pavoninus | reverse complement strand
GGTGTGAGCGCACGCCCGGGAGAAGCATTTGTATTCTGATTGGTGGACGGACATAGGGGGCGGAGCGGAACTGTGCTGCTCGGCCGTCGACTGGCTGGCGCGGGAGGAGGCGGGGCCTAGGCGGGCTCTGACTGGCTGGGAGGTGCGAGGTGGGCGGGGAGCGCTGGAGCGGGGCGGCTGAGGCGGCCGGGGCTGCGGAGCCGGCGGGGAGTGGGGCAGAGTGGAGCCGGGATCAGCTCGGGCGGATCCCGAATCACCGCCCCCGGGATAGGTGCGTGCGCGGCGGGGACGGGCGGGAGGTGCGGTGGGAGTGGAGGGAGCGGTGGGCCCGGGGCGGGTCCTGCTTGAGACCCCCGTGTGGGGACCGCGGGGGGACCGGTAGGCCCGAGCTCCGTCCCCAAGCCCCTCGCCTCTGTCCCCTGGCTGCTCGGATCCCTCCGGGGCCCCTCGGGCCTCTCGTGTTCCCTATAGTCCTCCTTGGCCCCTCTTCCCCCGCCTCTTTTCCGGGCAACCCTGGCCTTTCTCCTCCTGCTCCCTTACCCCGGGCACCCCTGGCCTTTCCCCCTCTCCCCACAGGGACCCCTGGCCTTCTCCTCCCCCTTCCCCCGGGCGCCTCTCGCCTCTCCGCCGCCGCCCCTTCCCCCCGGGCGCCGCTCGCCTCTCCACCCACGCTCCTCTCGGAGTACCGCTGGCGTCTCGCCCCCCGGGCTCCCCCTGGCTCTCGGCACCGTGGGTTCCTCAGTCCCGGGCCCGACTCGGAAGAGGCCGTGCAGTGAATACAGCGGCCCGCGAGAGCCCTGGCAGGGAAGGGAGCGGATCTGCCGCTCCTGAATCGTTCCCGCAAGGCCTCATAGAGTCCCGTGGGTTCCCGGCCCAGCCCCGGCATCCTGGGCTGGAGGCAGGACCTGTTCTGGCACCAGGGAATTCGGGCTGAGCCTTCTGCTTCGGCTGGCAGCAGGGGTGCTCGACAGGCACGGAGTCTGCGGGATTCGTTTCTTTGTGATTAGGAGACACCGTCTCCAGAGGAGGCCACGGGGATGATCCGAGGGCTGGAGCACCTCTGCTGTGAGGACAGT
This sequence comes from Dromococcyx pavoninus, assembly GCA_033558185.1. NCBI lineage: Eukaryota > Metazoa > Chordata > Aves > Cuculiformes > Neomorphidae > Dromococcyx > Dromococcyx pavoninus. The sequence continues at coordinate 207,851 of JAUMJL010001232.1, read as the reverse complement.
GTAGGAGAGTTGGGGTTGTTCAGCCTGGAGAGGAGAAGGCTGTGGGGAGACCTTAGAGCAGCCTCCCAGGACTGAAAGGGGCTCCAGGAAAGCTGAGGAGGGGCTCTGGATCAGGGAGTGCAGGGACAGGATGAGGGTAGGGGTTTGGAGCTGCAAGAGGGGAGCTTGAGATGAGATGTTGGGGAGAAATGTTTTGGTGTGAGGGGGGGAGGCCCTGGCCCAGGTTTCCCAGAGCAGTGGTGGCTGCCCCATCCCTGGAGGTGTTGAAGGGCAGGTTGGATGTGGCTTGGAGCCCCCTGATCCAGTGGGAGGTGTCCCTGCCCATGGCAGGGCGTGGAACTGGATGGGCTGTGAGGTCCCTCCCATCCCAGACTTTTCCATAATCAGGGCAAGAGTAGCATAACAGTAACTGTAGAACAGAGAGGAGGTGTTATTGCTGTGTGGAAAATCACTCTTTCATGGAAAACAAACTTGTCCTTCCCCCTGATCTTTTTAGGTTGTCTTTCAATGTTTGGAGAAGGAACCGAGCCCAGGAGCGTGGAAGTTGCCCTGAGAAACTTATCAGTGTGATTCAGGTAATGCGATCGGTTGTGACTGCCTGCAGTATTAGACTTAAAAACTTATGTTGTGTAAGTGATTGCCATTGCCTGTTTTTCATGCTCATATAACTTATATGGAAAATCTTAATTTATGGCAAATTTTAGGCATGAAGTGATGATTTCTGGCATTTCGTGTGGAGTATGTGACATGTAAAAATATTCCCATGTGAGATGCGTTCCTGTATTTCAAAACCCCAGATGATGATGTTCTTGTGGAACAGCTCTCTTGGCTGGGGAAGGTAAAGCTGGTGGAGCCCTGTGAGATGAGCACTCATGTAGGACTTTCCCCTTTCAGAGTAGATGGTGAGCCCTGGGAATGGGCAGGAAGGAGAGCAGAAGAATACCTGGAAAGTTATTTCTGTGCTGCTTGAAAATGCACATCTCATAGAGTTGGAATTATTAGAGTTAGAATTTGGCCAATAGTTGTGTGTTGGTGCCCCTTTAAATGCTTTCTGCTTTCGGTTTTCTTTCCTGTCACTGGTTGGTATTGGCTGATGCCTGATCTGGTATGACTGCCTGGTGATGGAACATTCCATGTGCCTGAAACAGGGGCTCCAAAAGTCTGAGGGCTCAGTTCTGGGCTGTAAAAGTTGGGAAATGCTGGACTGAAGAATCGTGTCCCTGTCCTTTTGCCTTCTTTTCCCTGGTTTAGTATGGATGATCCTGCACTGCTGGGTGATACCACGAGGTACACCCAAAGGAAAGGAGGTGAAGCAAAACCATCGGCTCAAGGCTGTTGCTTTTGCGTTTCCCCTTGTCCAAAGGATATTTTAGATTGGAGGGGAGTTTGGATAAAAGGGGAAAGATGAAGACTTCCTTTTTGAGAAGCTGGAAAGAGGGCAGGAGGTTGTGTGTGGCAGACTGAGCAGTGACCTCTCACACCAGAACATGTTTTGTGAAGGCTGTCCTTGGCCAACGCTGCAGCCTTTCCCAAAGCTCTCCTCCACACCAGCTGGTTCCTGCCTTGTTACCAGCAACACCATTCCTCTGACCCTTAAATCCTTGGCTTTTATCTGTCTGAGATGCTGCTCCAGAGGCAGCTCATTGAGATCATCACCTTGACCGTGTTGTCCTGTTTATACCGTCCCTGGGTTTCTGATCCTTACCGTTACCACCCCCAGGGTTCCTGTCTTGGTTTTGTAGCTGTTTGAGGGTGAATGCCCAGATAGGGAGCTCCCTGCTCTGGTGTTTGGGATGCTGGAGTTTGTTCCCTCCTCATTTTATGACCTCATGTTTGAGAGGGCACATCCAGCAGGCCTCGTGTAGGTGCCTTGTGACACCCTCCCTCAGTGTCCATCAGAGTTTTGTGGTGATGAGTACAGAAGCCATGCCAGCATTGGCCCAGGCTCCCTGGTTTTGCTTCCTCTCTTAGGGCGTAGGTTCTTCAGAGCGGCAGATTTCTTTACGTGCTGTGTTGCAGCTAATGCATGCAGGCCTCTGGTTTATCACAGAGCCTGGATGTTGCAATAATAATGCAGATTTTAACAAGCTAAGTGGTGACTGGTACAGAAGCTGTAATGAAGAACAAGGGCTCTGGCAATATCATAAAGGCATCATTTTCATATCAGTTTAATTTCACTGCACGCTCAGAGCCACAGGGCAGCTTTAGGAGTGGTGACTTGTGGTTCCTTGTGCGATCCGTAGTGGGGTGTGCAAACTGCAGAGCTTGGAGAGGGAGAAAATCAAGTCTTGATATTTAATCCAATGCCTTGGGGATTCGCTGGTGCCTTAACCAGAGTGTACAGCGCGTTGTCCCTGTGCTTCCCAATCTGGCTCCACGTGGTCGGTCTGTCACCAGCTTTTATGGAACCTATTCAGAGCAGGCACCTGCAAATCACTTCCTGGGACTCCTTTTAACAGGAGAGGTCAGTAATTCCCTGGGGGCTGCGGTGGGGACGCTGCTGTTGTGGTTGCAGGCGGAGACAAAGACTGTGCCAGTGCGAGGGGCTGGTGTTGAGCATCCTCTGAGGACAGCCTGGTCCTCTCACTGTCATCCATCACCACTGCTCTCTTGCACTTCCAGGGTTATGATATCTGGTGATAAGGACTTGAGTTCATCGTATTTGGATTAAGTTAATATTTTTTTTTTCCCTTGAGCACCGTGGAGAGGAAACCGTGGTTGCTCTGTGTGTTTGGTTCAGGGTTTTAATGGGTTTCCATTGATAAACTGTGCTAAACTCAAACTTTCACGAGTCTTTTCCAGTCCTGTGGGCTTTCAGGGACCACTGGAAGGAATGAATGGAATTAAAACAGCAGGTACCACTTCATACCTAAATTCTAAAAATACTGGGTGTATAAATTGGGCAATGTAGGTACAAAATGCTTAAAATCATAATTACTGTAAGTTGTTACTGACTGCGTGTGAGGTTTTTTAGTCTCTATGGGTCCTGCTGCTTTCAGGTGCAGCTTTTTACCTCACTGAGGAGCTGGAGGAATGGAGAGGGTGTTCTGATGCAAAGCAAACAGCCAGGGAGCCAAGTCCCTCATTTAAATTTCCTTAAAAACAGGAAAGGTGACAAACCTAAAAGATAAAAGTTTTTAGTTTTATGGAAGACAGTGGCAGGTGTGAACCATTCAAGTTTTACAGTTGGCTTCCTGCCTTTTGCTTCCCGCCTCCCCTCTTCCCGCCTTTTGCTTCCCGCCTCCCCTCCCCTCTTCCCGCCTTTTGCTTCCCGCCTCTCCTCCCCTCTTCCCGCCTTTTGCTTCCCCCCTCCCCTCCCCTCTTCCCGCCTTTTCGCTTCCCCCCTCCCCTCCCCCTTCCCGCCTTTTCGCTTCCCCCCCCTTCCCGCCTTTTCGCTCCCCCCCTTCCCGCCTTTTCGCTCCCCCCCTTCCCGCCTTTTCGCTCCCCCCCCTTCCCGCCTTTTCGCTCCCCCCCCTTCCCGCCTTTTCGCTCCCCCCCCCTTCCCGCCTTTTCGCTCCCCCCCCTTCCCGCCTTTTCGCTCCCCCCCCCTTCCCGCCTTTTCGCTCCCCCCCCTTCCCGCCTTTTCGCTCCCCCCCCTTCCCGCCTTTTCGCTCCCCCCCTTCCCGCCTTTTCGCTCCCCCCCCTTCCCGCCTTTTCGCTCCCCCCCCCTCCCGCCTTTTCGCTCCCCCCCTTCCCGCCTTTTCGCTCCCCCCCTTCCCGCCTTTTCGCTTCCCCCCTTCCCCTCTTCCCGCCTTTTCGCTTCCCCCCCTTCCCTCTTCCCGCCTTTTCGCTTCCCCCCCTCCCCTCTTCCCGCCTTTTCGCTTCCCCCCCCTCCCCTCTTCCCGCCTTTTCGCTTCCCCCCCTCCCCTCTTCCCGCCTTTTCGCTTCCCCCCCTCCCCTCTTCCCGCCTTTTCGCTTCCCCCCCTCCCCTCTTCCCGCCTTTTCGCTTCCCCCCCTCCCCTCTTCCCGCCTTTTCGCTTCCCCCCCTCCCCTCTTCCCGCCTTTTCGCTTCCCCCCCCTTCCCCAAAGCAGGAACTTCGTCTGTGCTCAGGTATTGGGATGCTGTTGGCCCCTGGTTGGGGAAGCAGCTGGCAGGGCTCTGCCTGTTAACAGCCGCATACAGGGGACGAGCAGCAGCAGGAGGAGGAGGCGACCACGGAGAGCTGGGTGGCAGGGACTGAGTATTCCAAAGGGTTTCTTGGAGTCCAGGCTGCCAGGAGAAGTGAGGTGGGACGCGGAGTCGGGATGGAGTTTCCCATTGTGCTGTGACGTGTTCGGTGTTCGTGTGTGTCAGGATTTCACAACAACTGTGAGAAGCAGCTTATGGCATCACAAAGTGGGGCCTGGTTACCTGTCTGGGCTGGAGCAGCACAGCTCTTTGAGCTGTTTGTTTATGGTTTGGGGTTTTTTTGCAGTGCTTGTGAAACCTTATCTTTTAATTATCGTGTGTTATTCTTCTAGTTATTTATATTTTAATGGAATGATCACATCAAAGAAGATGTTGAGCTGTAGGGAGGTGCCGGTGGCTTTGACAACCAGTTTGGGTACAGCCAGGGTTTTGGAGGAGGTGGGGTCTCTTTCCAGCAGCTCAGGCGAAACCAAGGGTTTCTTGCCCCTGGGACCGTGGGTTGTGTGTGGGTGGTCGTCTCGCTGACTGTGGCAAACGGTGCCCCAAAGTGCCCCCAGTCCTTGAGGTGGGGCCTCCCCAGAGCAGAGCAGAGCGGGACAATCCCCTCCCTGGCCTGGCTGGCGATGCTGGGCTTGTTGCCCCCCAGGACACAGTTGCCCTCTTGGCTGCCAGGGCTCGCTGGTGGCTCGTGGTCACCTTGCCATGGAGCAGAGCCCCCAGGTCCCTCTGGGCAGGGCTCTCCAGCCTCTCTCTGCCCAGTCTGTGTGGACACCCAGGGGTGCCCTGGCCCAGGTCTGTGCTGTTTTTACCTTTTAAATGAACATGGGAGTTAATTTTATCATTACGTATAGAGTTAAGCTTCGGTGAGCTTCTTTCCTGGGTCAATTGTGACAGTGGAAGGAGCTGATGTTTCCAGGTGTGTGTCCCTGCCCTATGGCTGGGATTTGCCCTCCCTGTGGCTGTGCTGAAGGAGCAGTTTATGTGCTGCACCTTTAGCCTGAGGGCATCACAGCTGAGGTGAGGTGGGGCGGGAGGGTCCTGCATGGGTCGTGGTAGGTGGGTTATGATGGTAGTGGGTGGCAGAGAACTGGAGGTGCTGGCAGGCACTGCAGAGCAGCCTTTGCCCCAAACTGGTGTTGTGGATTGTTGTTAGTTGCAGGTTATTTCTGAGTATCATTAAGTGTGGTGGGTGGGAGGACAGGAGGGTCTGTGCTTTCCCCAGCCAGCCCGAGGTCGAGGTTAGCCCGTGTCCTGTCCATGTGACCCTGCTGCTGGGGCATCCCTTGCTCTGCTCCCACACCACTTCTTAATTATAGAATCAGGGACTCACTTGGTTGGAAAAGACCCTTGATATCATTGAGTCCAACATCCCTGTCCACTACAGAACCAGATCCCCAAGAACCTCATCCACTCAACTTCTGAAACCCCTCCAGGGATAGGGGCTCCACCCCCTCCCTGGAAGCCTCTGCCAGGGCCTGAGAACCCTTTCAGTGAAGGAATCGTTCCTGATGTCCAATCTGACCCTGCCATGGTGCAACTTGAGGCCATTTCCTCTCATCCCATCCCTTGTTCCTTGGGAGAAGAAACCACCACCCCCCCTTTCAGGCAGTTGTAGACAGTGATGGGGTCTCCCCTCATCCTCCTTTTCTCCAGGCTAAACAGCCCCAGGGCCCTCACCTGCGCATAAGACTTGTTCTCCAGACCCTTCACCAAATTCATTGCCCTTCTCTGGATGCACTCCAGCCCCTCAATATCGAGGTAATGGAAAAAAGGGAAAAAAATGAAACTAAAACAATTTCCTAATATAGTTGGCTTGGTGAAGAGGCAAGTTTAGGATTCTCTCTCCTGCTCTGGGAAGCCGTGCTGGGAACCTGTGGATCAAACCCACTAAGAAGCGTTTCCTAAGATTCACAGTGGAAAGGCCAAGAAGCACAGGTTGTGCAGAAATCCCCTCCCACGCTCTGAGGATGAGCTCTCTCTTCCTGAGAGGAAGAGGGAAGCTATTGATTAGGGTTCATCCACGTCCCTATTGCTTGGAAATCATGGTGTGATATTTCCATTACTCCACCTGACATTAACGCTGCTTGATTTTAAAAAAACACTCTTAATAGTTAAGTTTGCTCTCATTTGCAGGCCTTGTGTACAGACACTGCTTTTGACTTCAGCCCAAATCACCAGGGCTGGCTGTAAAAACCCATCTCTGTTCCTCAGGCTTTTGGGCAATAAAGAAAAAACAGAGTTTGTGATGGCCCTTGGTTATTCGAGAAAAGGAAGGGTTTGGAGCTGAAAGAGGGGAGATTGAGATGAGATCTTGGGGAGAAATGTTTTACTGTGAGGGTGGGGATGCCCTGGCTCGGGTTTCCCAGAGCAGTGGTGGCTGCCCCATCCCTGGAGGTGTTGAAGGCCAGGCTGGATGGGGCTTGGAGCCCCCTGATCCAGTGGGAGGTGTCCCTGCCCATGGCAGGGGGTGGGACTGACTGGGCTTTGAGGTCCCTTCCCACCCAACCCATTCCATGGATGATCCAGTTCAGGCTGATGATCTGTAGCACAGTAGAAAGCTGATGGAGTGGCAGTTGGGGAAGAAGGGCAGTGTGACTTCGGGGCTGGAGCTGGGGCAGGAGCACAGAGGCTGCAGTTGATGACGTGGGCTATCTCCCTCCCTCTGGCATGAAGAGGAGAAGCTGCTTGTCTGGGCCGTTACCTACAGCTGATGAGCTCCAAGAAGAGCGAAACCTTTTAAGATGGGTCCTGTAGTATTGGCCTATGAACCTCCAGAGCAGCTTTGCTGGCGTTTGATGTGTGATTGAGTTATAAGGATGGTGGAAACCACAGGACGTGGGGTCTGGAGTCATGGAAGGACCTGTTCGGCTGGTCAAGGGGAAAACCCGTGTTGGGTTCTGCTTTTCGTTTATGCTGTGGTTTCTGTCCATCCAGGTGGGTGTTGTGGTGTAGGGGTGGGAGAGAGCCCTGAAAGGTGAGGAAAAGGGAGGCTGCAAAGAGCAGAGTGGAATAGAAAAAGGAAAAGAAGAAACCCAAGGGAGAGCAGAGAAATGCATGGGTTTGTGGTGCTGTCGATATTCTGGATGGTGACTGGCTGTACCGTTCTCCATTAGTATGGAATTTATAAATTAGCTTTTGTGTTAACTCTGTTGTGGAATCATGGGTTGGTTTGGGTTGGAAGAGAACTCAAAAGTCCATCCGGTCCCACCCCCTGCCATGGGCAGGGACACCTCCCACTGGATCAGGGGGCTCCAAGCCCCATCCAACCTGCCCTTCAACACCTCCAGGGATGGGGCAGCCATCACTGCTCTGGGCAACCTGGGGCAGGGCCTCCCCACCCTCACACCAAAACATTTCTCCCCAAGATCTCATCTCAATCTCCCCTCTTTCAGCTCCAACCTTTCCCCTTGTAGTGTTGTGGCTGTTGACAGAGAGGGCAAATGGATAAAAGGAAGTGGTAAATGTTCTGGAGGTTTGTGCCAAGCACTCTCAGCTGTAGCTGTGTCAGGTATTGTACCTTATGCAATTCTTGTGCTTTGAAGTGAACATTTCTTTGCAATAAGAATATACACAGGCTGTTAGCAGATCATGATTTTTTCCTAATATTATTTAATAATAATTAAACTACATTTCTTTAGTGAATATTTTACTGCAGTGCAGGTAATTCCCTGCTGGTTCTGAACATTGTGAATTTAAATAATAGGCATCGTGAGTTAAAATCTCCCATGGGGCTTGAGGCTGGCCTTGCAGTAAAATTCCTTTTTGTACGTGTATCGGGACATACAGATACAAACACTCCTGATAATTGAATTTTGCATTAATTTAATTTATACATTACAAGGTCTTAAGTTCTCAGCAGCCTCAGTCTCTGAGCTGAGAGCTGAGGGAAGGAGTCGGGTGCACGCGTTCCTGCAGCGCTGCCTGAAACTGGAGCAGGTGGGGGTTTCGTTTCAGTATCTGCAGTTAAAACACAAACCCCTCCGCCCGGCGTCGGGCACCTGCTGTGGCCCTGACTTCATGGAATCATCTGCTTGGGAAAGACCTCTGAGATTGAGTCCAACCGTACCTGTCCATTACTAAACCCTGTCCCTAAGAAACTCATTCACCCATCTTTAAAACCTCCATCTAAACCTCCACCACCTCCCTGGGAGCCTCTACCAGGGCCTGAGAACCCTTTCTGTGAAGGAATTTTTCCTGATGTCCAATCTGACCTTGCCCTGGTGCAGCTTGAGGCCATTTCCCCTCATCCCATCACCTGTCATTTGGGAGAAGAGACCAACCCCCACCTCACCACAACTATCTTTCAGGCAGTTGCAGACAGTGATGAGGTCTCCCTTCTGCCCCTTCTTGCCCAACTGGGCAAAAAGGGCCACCGGCATCTTGGCCTGAATCAGAAACAGCATGGCCAGCCGGAGCAGGGAATCGATTGTGCCCCTGGACTGGGCACTGGTGAGGCCACACCTCGAATCCTGGGGTCCGGGTTGGGCCCCTCACTCCAAGAAAGCCCTGGAGGGGCTGGAGCGCGTATGGAGAAGGGACCAGAGCTGGGGAAGGGTCTGGAGAACAGGGGCTGTGGGAGCGGCTGAGGGCCCTGGGGGGTTTGTTCTGGAGAAGAGGAGGCTGAGGGGAGACCTCATGGCTCTCTGCAGCTCCTGGAGAGGAGGGTGGAGCCAGGTGGGTGCTGGGCTCTGCTCCCAAGGGATGGGATGAGAGGAAATGGCCTCAAGTTGCACCAGGGCACGGTCAGATTGAGCATTGGGAACAATTCCTTCATGGAAAGAGTTGTGAAGCCCTGTGAGAGGCTCCCAGGGAGGTGGTGGAGTCCCCATCCCTGGAGGGGTTTAAAAGCGGGTGTATGAGTTTCTTAGGGACAGGTTTCTGTAGTGGACAGGGATGATTGGAGTTTTTTTTCAACCAGATGATTCTATGACCAGAATTGTGGAACTTGCAGAACTTGGATTTATTTCCAGCTCTCTATGCTTACCAGAATCCCTGAACCTTTGAGAGAGAGAGACTGGTCTAGCTTACAGGTCCAACAGCAGCCGTTTTTCACAGCTTCTGTGAAAAATGCAGTGGGTGGAACGTGCTCACAGTCTTTGTTCTTGAGTGAAGCAAGAGCTTTTGGAACGCAGGTGTCCTCTCTGGCTGCTGAAGATTGCAGGAAGCTTTGTGAGGAAGAAATACTTATGGGAATGATCCAGGAGAGAGGACGTAGGCTCCCTGTGAGCCGTGGTGTGTTCTCTGATGGGGGCTGCTTTTGCTAGAACAGCCAAACAGGATGCTCGGTGTGAGATTCACACCTCTGTCAGGTGGGGGATGGAGATTGGTGGCAGCACAGAGGATTCATGTCCAGGCAGATTTCTGCAAGTACTGGAAGCTTTAGCCTTTGCTTGAATAATTAAAGCCAAAGACATTAAATCCCAGGGTTATTCTTCGGTTATTGATGTTTGCACCCATTCTCCTGTTTTGAAAACCTGCTGGGCTCCCCGAGCAGTCTGTGCACCTCTGGTTTTCCTTTCCATTCCACTGTCAGTATGAGATTGACTTTGAGCTTGGCTTCTGTGTCTTTTTAGCAAGAAAGAAAATAGGTTTGGTTTCTGTCACACAGTGTAGATTTCTCATTTGGCAAACGCCAGGGTTTGGGTCAGAAAAACCTGTCTGTGTCCTCTAAAAGTGAGGTTGTGTTTTTGAGCGGAACACAAATATACCTGAAGAGATGAGTTCCTTGTGGTCTCAGCATCTCCACGGTGGCTCTGACACTGCTGTAATTGATGGTGTGTGATCCCAAATTGGCGAGCAGTGCTGGGTCAGGAAGCTACCCTAAAAACACAAAGGCAATCGTTGAGAAACTTAGAAGGGCTCTGTTAGTGATGGTATTGTGGAATCACAGCAATGGTTTGGGTGGGAAGGGACCTCAAAGCCCATCCAGTCCCACCCCCTGCCATGGGCAGGGACACCTCCCACTGGATCAGGGGGCTCCAAGCCCCGTCCAACCTGGCCTTCAACACCTCCAGGGATGGGGCAGCCACCACTGCTCTGGGCAACCTGGGCCAGGGCTTCCCCACCCTCATCGTGAAGAATTTCTTCGTAATGTCCAATCTAAATCTTCCCCCTTCCAATTTAAAGCCATTTCCACTCGTCCTATCACTGCAGGCCCTTGAAAACTGGACATGGGATTCCAGGTGGGGTCTCATGAGAGAGGAGTAGAGGGGGAGAATCACATCCCTCAACCCTCTGGCCACGCTTCTCCAATTTCATCTCCTCTTGTGTTGTCCAGTGTTGGGGCACATAAAGTTATGCAGTTAAGCGGTGAGAGAAGGGAGGGGATAAACTGGGTATGGATGACCTCTCCAGGGCTCTGAGCTGTCCCTCAGGAATAATATCCTGGTGCTGTAGGATGGTTCTGTGTGAGCTTTAGCCCAGCTCTCAAAACCCCACAACTGAATCAAGAGTCTTAAAAAAATATTCTTAATGTTGTATTCAGGATGTGAAGAGTCTTTTAAAAAAGAAGACTACGTTGCTGCTGTGTAAAAGCAGCAGTGCCTGCATGTTGACGGCTCTGCTCTGTTTCTGCTCCGCCTCTGGAAGCAGGTGATGGAACAAGAAACAGGATGGTGATAGAGGTCAGTCATAAGGATGAGTGGTTTCTGTGCCAGAAACCTCTCCAGGCTCTTCTGGTTCCAGAAGAGAGGATGGATGTGGAGCATCTGTGTCTTGTTTGGTGAGGCAGGCGAGGGCACCCAGTGGAATGACCCAGTCCTGGGGCTCAGAGGAGCAGCAGGGGGATGAGGAACCTGGTTTTATGCTCTGACGCAGCGTGGTGGTTCTTGTGTTTCCCCTTAAAATAAACAACCCCCGCAGCCCTGCCAGTTTCCAGGAGAGCCAGGTGGAATCGTGCAGGTTTCTCACTCACAGGAGAACTGCAGCGACCGCAGGACTCAGGGCTGCAGTTTTAACCTGGAGCAAAATCCAGTGTTTCACAATAATTAAAACATAACATCTCTGAAACTTAATTAGTCGTGGCTGCCCCATCCCTGGAGGCCTTGAAGGCTTTGAGCCCCCTGATGCAGTGGGAATTGTCCCTGCCCATGGCAGGGGGTTAGAACTGGATGGGCTCTGAGGTTCCTTCCCACCCAAACCGTTCTGTGGTTCTATGAGATTTGGAGGTTTTTGGTTTCTAGCTTTATGCAAATGACAAGAAATATCTGGATCTCGCAGTGCTTGGCTTTCAAACAGCTGAAGTGTCTCTGGTGGCAAGTGAGACTCTTGTGCTTCAAGATGCTGTTTGGGGACCTCACTTTCTGTGTGACTGTTCCAAGGTTCAGGGGTGATTCAGAGTGGGGGAAGGATGAGAGCAGAGCCTTTCATCAACCACTGCTAATCCCAGATCTTTATACCTTGACGTGCAGGCTCCTTCTGGTGATCTTTCCCATTGAAGCACTCGAAGGGGAGGTGACAGGAGGGAAGAAGTCCGAATTCATTAGGCTTGGCCTGTGGAGAACAATTATAGGGTCTTGGTCTGGCGAGGTTCAGAGCTGGGTGGAGGTCAGAAGGGTTGTACTGAGGCCAAACCACAGCTCTGACATTCTGGGCTTTGGCAATGTGGCTGGAGACTCTGCTTAAAAAAACCCTGGAACTGGGATTTAACAACTCCCTTTCAGTCTTGGCCGTTCCCTTCCCAATACGTGCACTATGGTACCATGTTGGTTTTATGAAAGTCTGATTAATACTTTGGGTAGTTTAATATTAAAACTGCCTCCTAATTCCGTCTTCTGAACCTGTATTGGTTCCTGCGTGGGTTCTTCATCTGCAGGTTCTGTTGTACCTTCATGTAGCAGAGCAAAAAAGTGTGGGTCAATGAAATTCATTTTATAGTGGATTTCAGGGATAGAGGAAAACTTAAATCTACAGTTACTTTATTTTGGAAAAGCTGTTTTTCTGCTGTCTGTAGCAATTTTGATCCTTCTCATATTTCAGTTTGCCCAAGTCAAGTGACCTTCTGTGCATTCTGCTCTGATGGCCATCCCAGTCACCTGTGTGCCCACCCAATGCCACTCCCTGCCGTGGGCAGGGACACCTCCCACTGGATCAAAGGGCTCCAAGCCCCATCCAACCTGACCTTCAACACCTCCAGGGAGTGGGGGACTTCCCACCTCCTTGTTCAGTCCATTGTGATGTTCCATCCTGGGCTCTTCCTAGTTAGATGCACGTTAACTGCTTTAGTCACCCCTCTTCAGCCTTTCCTTGGCTTCATGGCTTTGTGGATGTGCGTCTCTTGGTTTGGACTTGGAGAAGCACATGGAATGTTGTGGAGAAGGTAGATAGTGAGCAGTTGTTCCTTATCTCTTGGCAGGAGAATGACGAGGCTCACGGCTCTGAGGAGGGAGGTGCGGCAAATCCGGGCAGGGGGATTGTTGGGCTGTGGCCTTCACGCTTGGGAATGTTAAAAGTTCCTGAGTGGTCAAGGGATTCTATTGTTTCTCCGTGTTTAGTCACCATGGCTTTGGCTCAGGAAGTCTTGGCATTGCAAACTTGTGGAACTTGAAAAGAAGTTCTTGGGAAGTTTCCCTGCGTGCTTGCTCTGTTCTTGTGTTCTTCCCTGCGCACCTGTGTTGGGTTCCTTTTGGAGGTGTGGTGCTGCCTTGGGCCCAGGAGCGGCTGATTTTGCTTTAGTGAGACTTAAAGTAATTAAGGCTAATTATCTGAGTTATTCTTATGACTTGAGTCCAACAAACTTAGACTCATGGAATGACAAAGGTTGGAAAAGCCCTCCAAGCTCATCCAGTCCAACATCAGCCCAACTGCACTGTGACCACCAAACCCTGTCCCCAACTGCTGCGGCCACACGGGTTTTGAACCCCTCCAGGGATGGGAACTCCACCACCTCCCTGGGCAGCCTCTGCCAGGGCTTCACTGCTCTTTCCCTGGAGGAATTGTCCCTGATGTCCAATCTGACCCTGCCCTGGTGCAACTTGAGGCTGTTTCCTCTCACCCCATCCCTTGTTCCTTGGGAGCACAGCCCAACACCCCCTTGGCTCCACCCTCCTCTCCAGGAGCTGCAGAGATTGATGAGGTCTCCCCTCAGCCTTCTCTTCTCCAGACCAAACCCCCCCAGGGCCCTCAGCCGCTCCCACAACCCCTCTTCTCCAGACCCTTCCCCAGCTCCACTCCCTTCTCCAGACGCGCTCCAGCCCCTCCAGGGCTTTCTTGGAGTGAGGGGCCTAAAACCAAGCCCAGGATTAAAGGTGCAACCCATCCCTGGAGGTGTTGAAGGCCAGGTTGGATGGGACTTGAAGCCCCCTGCTCCAGTGGGAGGTGTCCCTGCCCATGACAGGGGTGGGACTGGATGGATTTGAGGTCCCTTTTCACTCGAACCATTCCATGGATGCACGTGCCCCTTGGAGCCCATCTGCTGTGGGGTTTACCGAGGTGCTGACACTCAAAATAAGGCTGATGACTGGCACAGCAAATGGTTTTCCTCAAGACACTGTGCATGGTTTGTGTGATGAGAAAATACAAAGAGCAGTTCCCAAACACCTTACGCTTGGGGCAATGAGTGAAGAGAGATGGAACTTGGAGGAGAGCAGAAGGAATCGCGTGGGCAGAGCTCCCCAGTGCCCAGCTCCTTGCTCGGCTGCTTCGGCCACACCATTTGTGTGTGTCCTTTTAACTTAATAAAATGAATTTATTCCTGGAAGCTGGAACACATGTGAACCCTTACATCTCTGCAGGAAAGCCAGTGAGGTTTTATCCTTTATAAAACCCCCAAAGCGTGTTGATTCCAAGGCTGATTTTCTAAAGTGGGGAAAAAAATAAGGACCTAAAGATACTTGGAGATGCCTTTCTGGTACCGTACACGTTGTAGACAGGTAAGGAAGAGGCTTGGGTGGCTTCAGACATGAAGATATGTTGTGAAGTCTTTCCCAGAGAGTAATTAAGAGGCAGTTAACGAGGGGGGTTGTTAATCAGAGCGGGGACTGGGTGCCAAGGCACGACTTGCGTCTCTTCGGTTGACATTTACGCCTGATGAGATCTGTCCTGCCGTGATGCACGAGGGGGAGACTTCCGTGGCGTTTGATTTGGGGGGAAGTGAAGAATAATTGTGTATTTTTGCCTTTTTAAAGACATTTAAAAAACGTATCTAATTCGTTGCTGAATCTGGTAACAAAAGTTAATACAAGGTAGTAATTTTAAGTGAGATTTTACACCAATACCAAATTTAGTTGCTTTTTTTTTTCACTGGAGTTGACTGAAATTAAGGTACCAAACAGTCCTTGTGCCCCTCACTGTGGGGTGTGAGTGCTGACACTCCTTTAGTCTGGGTTCCTGAGAAAACGAGGCTCCTCTGACCAAACTGTGTCTTTTTTGTCTTTCCACCCTCATTACATTTAAGATCTTTACCTCTCTGACAAATGTATTTGAACCTGGGCATTGGGTTTCCAAGTGAGATGAATTCTCACAGGTTTGGTTTACAGATGACAAAACCTCTCAACCCCACATCCCCACAAAGCCCAGGCAGGGAGGGGGAGCATCAGTCACAGAACCTTGGAATGGTTTGGGTGGGAAGGGCTCTCAAAGCCCAGTCAGTCCCACCCCTGTCATGTGCAGAGACACCTCCCGCTGGATCAGGGGGCTCAAAGCCCCATCCAACCTGGCCTTCAACACCTCCACAGATGGGGCAGCCACCACTGCTCTGGGCAATCTGGGCCACGGCCTCCCCAGCCTCACACCAAAACATTTCTCCTCAAGATCTCATCTCCATCTCCCCTCTTTCAGCTCCAAACCCTTCCCCTCGTCCTGTCCCTGTACTCCCTGTTCCAGAGCCCCTCCCCAGCTTTCCTGGAACCCCTTTCAGTCCTGGGAGGCTGCTCTAAGGTCTCCCCACAGCCTTCTTCTCTCCAGGCTGAACATCTCCAGCAGGAATGGGGTTTGCCTTCCCTTTTGGACGCCCAGGTGTCTGATGAGCAGATCTGCAGGGCTCTGCGCTGCGCTGGCTCAGCTGCTCACAGACAGATCTTGCCTGGTTTGTGCTTTGCAGAGAAGATCTCCTTGTGCAGAAAGGATTTCTGCACAGGATGGTGCTGGTAGTGCTGTGTGTTTACACAGCTCCGCGTTTTCCACATGAGATAAGTGGCTAAAACATTCAAATTCGTGTTTTCTGCACTGTGCACCATTTGAAAAGGTTTTAACAACTACAGAACACGATCGGTATAAAGAGGTGTCTGTCTCTCTGATGGCCTTTTCATTTACCAAGCAGAATCGAAGTGTTTCAAGTTGAGGGGTAAAATGATGTTGTTAACATAAGTTGCTCTTGTAACAGAAAATCCATCACCAACAGTGTTTGCCGTTTCTGTCTCCAGAATGATTGAGGAGAGTGGGAAGAGGAGGAGGACAATGGCAGAGAAGAGGCAGCTGTTCATGGAGATGAGTAAGTAAGACATTTGAAGGCATCGTGTCCCTTGCTCTTTGCTGGTTGCATCGCTTTGGTGTTTCTACCTGATCATTTCCATTTGGGAAATGCATCCTGGGTGCTGGTTGGGGAGAATTCCAGAAGTGGGGCATTCAGTCCTGAGTGTTCCAAGGCTCTTTTTTTAAGGAAAACTCACATTTTCCGCAGGTGGCAATGTCTAAAATCTGTGCCCAACCAGACAGATCACCTTTTACAAAATATTGCCCCACTGTGCAGTTTGGGTTTGGGGTGGGTTTTGTGCAGGACCCGTCTTTGAAAGAGGGGCTGTGATTGCTACTGGAAATCAAGTCCCTGCCCAGAGATGATGTTGATTAGAGGAACAAGAGAGAGCCTTTTAAAAGAAGACCTGCAGTTAGACATAAAATATGGTGTGTTTGCCTGTTATCCTGTTATTTGCCTTTCCTGGGGGAACATGGACCCGAGTGAAGCTCCTCGGCAAGGCCACACGTCCTGTAATTCCCGCTACAGAGCTGTCTTAAAAGAAACAGTGTTTACTGCTGTTCTGTTGGAGGAATTCCCAAAGAGCATTCTTACTGTGGTCGTGAAGGAGGCATCTTGTAATTTCGGGAACAATTGCATTCCTGGCTAATTTAAATCTGCTTTTTAAATCTGCTTCCTCTCATGTGAGAGCGACCTCGGGCAGTGTTTCTCCCCATTGCCAGCTTGCTTTGCCTTGGATTTTATAGTTGTGTCTCTTTGGCACAAACCAATTCCTGCAGGATCCTCGCTGTGCACCTCCTCTCCTGCTCTTACAACCATGGAATCACTAAGCTTGGAAAAGCCCTCCAAGCTCATCCAGTCCAACTGTCAGCCCAATGCCACCATGTCGACAGAACCACGTCCCCAAGCACCACATCCACATGGTTTTTGATCCCCTCCAGGGATGGGGACTCCACCACTTCCCTGGGAGCCTCTGCCAGGGATTCACCTTTCTCTCTTCTCTGCCTCTCTGCAGTTTTACTTGCGCGAAGGCGACTGAACTGGGTGGGAAGTCCTGGATGGAATCACATTGAAACCTTGTCGAATGGCAACAGTGCTTCTCCTCCAGGAAGCGCCTTGGTTGGTGCACTGGAATATCGTAGGATACCATCATAGACTCATCTGGATGGAAAAGACCTCAGAGAATATCAAGTACAACTGTCCCTGTCCCCTTACTAAACCATGTCCCTATAAAAACTCATCCACCTGACTTTGAAACCCCTCCAGGGATGGGGACTCTACCACTGCCCTGGGAGCCTCTGCCAGGGTCTGAGAACCCTTTCAGTGAAGAAATTGTTCCTGATGTCCAATCTGACCCTGCCCTGGTGCAACTTGAGGCCATTTCCTCTCATACCATTCCCTGTTCCTTGGGAGCAGAGCCCAACACCCCCCCCCCCCCCCCGGCTCCACCCTCCTCTCCAGGAGCTGCAGAGATTGATGAGGTCTCCCCTCAGCCTCCTCTTCTCCAGGCCAAACCCCACCAGCCGCTCCCACAACCCGTGTTCTCCAGACCCTTCCCCAGCTCCGTTCTCTTCTCCAGACGCACTCCAGTCCCTCCAGGGCTTTCTTGGAGTGAGGAGTTCAAACTTGACCGCAGGATTTGAGGTGTGGCCTCTGCAATGCTGAGTGCAGGTCTCCAGGCAGCGTAGAAGAATGACCTCGTTGGAGGTCTTGAGGTGAAGTGACACAGGAAGCCAGGAACAGAAATCAGACAGTTTTTTGTTTCTGTTTTTGCCTGTAGCTGTGTGTCTGTATAGACACACACGTATATTTTATATACATTCAATGCATCTGTTTTATATAAACAGAACATTTTGTGAAGGCTTGTGGTTTGTGGAAGTGCTTCATGTGTTTTGAAAGACAGAAATGTGCTCCTGGATGGAGAGTTCTGACAGAACATTGCACAGAGAACCCAAATCGAGCTTGTTGGTTGTAGCCTGGATCTGAATATCCCACTTACGTTACCTGAGCAAGAGCTTTCCTGAACTGTCCCTGAGGCTTGTTTTCTTCAGATGATGCTGAGAAATAATCCCATGAGTGTGTTGGAACAGAATGAGCTGATGGGCAGAACACTCCTCAGGCATTGACTGCTCCAGTGCCACGCCTGTTGGGCTGTCCCAGGGATCCTCGGATCGGGGAGTATCTCAGCCTCCTCCAGGAGTCTTTTCACCTCATGTTCTGGGCCGATGAAGAACAGAAACAGTCCTTTTGTGCCACTTTCAAGACAGAGTTCATGGGTCTCTGAGAAGCAGCAGATGTTTTGGTGTTTTATTTGTGGAATTGCCAATGAATGTTGAAAAGCCAGGAATTCTTTCTGGGTCAGTGGGTGCTTCACAAAGGCAATGCCATTCGCAAGGTGCTTCTGAATTCGCAATGTAGGAGGGAATAAGTTCTCAGCCTTGAGCAAGGCCTCCTGAGAGAGTGACTGGATGCCTCTTCAGAAGGATGGGTTTTTTTGTTTGTTTTTTAGTATCTTCTAGAAGGCTGGATCCCGTGGGTCCAGTTATCCCAGTTCCTCTGTTCTCTGCTCGTCCAGGCTTTTGAGAGAAGTGTGAAGGCTGCTGCAGATCCACATTTGTCTGCTCCCCTGGAATCCAGGAGGTGCAGGAGCCGTGTGCGTCCCTGCCATTGCCCGCGAGTGGCTGGAAAAACAATCCTGCACCTCAGGGCTGTGTTGGTTGTAGGACGGATCTCCTCATGCTGTTGGAATGGGACCCAGTTAAAAGGCACTTGGGGGTTATGATCTGTGGGATTGACAAGGGGTTGAGGGCACCCTTAGTAAATTTGGGGATGGCATTGAGCTGGGTGGAAGTGTTGATCTGCTTGAAGGAAGGGAGGCTCTGCAGAGGGACCTGGCCAGGCTGGATCCATGGGCTGGAGGGCAGGAAGGGTCTGCAGAGGGACATGGCCAGGCTGGATCCATGGGCAGGAAGGGTCTGCAGAGGGACCTGGCTAGGCTGGATCCATGGGCCAAGGCCAACGGGATGGGGTTCAACGAGGCCAAGTGTCGGGTCCTGCCCTTGGGTCCCAGCAACCCCTGCAGCTCCAGGCTTGGGGAAGAGTGGTTGGAAAGCTGCCCCAAGGCAAAGGCCCTGGGGGTGCTGCTCGACAGCGACTGAACAGGTGGCAGCAGTGGCCCAGGGGGGGCAAGAAGGCCCCCAGCACTCTGGCTTGGCTCAGCCCTGGGGTGGCAGCAGGATCAGGGCAGAGATTATCCCCCTGCACTCAGCACCTGGAATCCTGGGCTCAGGGTTGGGCCCCTGACTCCAAGAAAGCCCTGGAGGGGCTGGAGCGCATCTGGAGAAGGGATCGGAGCTGGGGAAGGATCTGGAGAAGAGGGGTTGTGGGAGTGGCTGAGGGCCCTGGGGGGGTTTGGTCTGGAGAAGAGGAGGCTGAGGGGAGACCTCATGGCTCTCTGCAGCTCCTGGAGAGGAGGGTGGAGCCAGCGGGGATTGGGCTCTGCTCCCAAGGGATGGGATAAGGAGAAATGGCCTCAAGTTGTGCCAGGACAGGGTCAGATTGGACATCAGGAACAATTCCTTCATGGAAAGAGTTGTGAAGCCCTGTGAGAGGCTCCCAGGGAGGTGGTGGAGTCCCCATCCCTGGAGGGTTTTAAAAGGCTGGTGATGAGTTTTTAGGGACATGATTTAGTAAGGGGACAGGGACAGTTGGACTTGATGATCTCAGAGGTCTTTTTCAACCAGAACATTCTATGATTGTATGACAACACTTGACTTGTTGGCTGCTTCCAAATTAGGGATGATCAGTACTGGCCTTTATCCAGTGTAATTTATTGTCCCCACATCATTTATTACTTGGTGTGATCGGTTGACGAGGTGCCCAGGTCTGTTGGGGACAGGGTTAACATGGCTTTTGGAAGCTGCTCGAGTTTGTAACTTTCACAGTCACTGCTGGGACTGGTGCCCAGGGACAGAGCACAGCGTTCAGCATTCCGAGATGCGGGATTGGTTGGAGATACAGCACTCCCACATCTGGAAGCAGGAGGCTGTTGGTGAAGAGAAGGTGTTTTTCACAGTTTCACAGTATCACAAGGTTGGAAAGGACCTCTAAGATCATCAAGTCCAACCTATAACCCAACACTAACACCAACCCGTCATCTAAACCATGGCACTCAGTGCCGCATCCAGTCTCCCCTTAAACACCTCCAGGGTCGGCGACTCCACCACTTCCCTGGGCAACGCATTCCAATGGCCGATCACCCTTTCAGTGAAGAACTTCTTCCTCACATCAAGCCTAAACTTTCCCTGACAAAGCTTGAGTCCATGCCCTCTAGTTCTGTCACTGGTCACCTGAGAGAAGAGACCAACACCTGCCCGACTACAACCTCCTTTTAGGTAGTTGTAGAGAGCAATGAGGTCTCCCCTGAGCCTCCTCTTCTTCAGATTAAACAGCCCCAGCTCCCTCAGTTGCTCCTCGTAGGGCTTGTGCTCCAGCCCCTTCACCATCTTCATAGCCCTCCTCTGGACACACTCCAGCATCCTGACATCTTTTTTTCCATCTCTGCTTTTCCTTCTGCTCTTCCCTGATGTGGATCTGTCTGGAGACCAGAGCTCACTCCTGGTGGGGCTGCAGTGCAGGTGTGGGGTGCACTATTGACCCCCTTTCCTTGTCTCTTCCCCTTGGTGTCCGTCTTCCAACACGGGTGCAATCCTCTTCCTCACCCACTGACAACGCAATTCAGAGAATCAGAGAATGAGTTGGAAGGGACCCAAAGAGATCGAGTCCAACTCCTGTCCCTACACGGGACACTTCCAGCATTCACACCGTGGGGCTGAGGGCGTCGGCCAGATGCTTCTTGAACACTTCAATTCCTGCTTCCCTTTGAGGTGCTCATTTCAGTCCCAAAGTCGAGTTGGTTTATGACACTGAGAACTGCTCTGCCGTGAGGTACCCGAAGAACATCTTTGCTGCTGTCTGTGTCGAAGGCGATGCATGTGAAGCAACACTTGTGCCATTTCAGAGGTAACTCCAATACGCTGAATATTCCAGAGGAAAGACAAAACACCTCGGTTTTTTTTCTTTGTAGGAGCACAGAATTTTGATGTCATCAGACTTTCCACGTATCGAACAGCCTGCAAACTGCGCTTTGTGCAGAAACGATGTAATCGTGAGTTGCAATCACTCTTTATCTTCAAAAATTGGCTTGTGCATGATTGTTTTTAATGTTCTACCCCTGTGAATCTGAAGTACAGCAAGAGAGAGCAAACATTTTATCAGACAGTGGTAGTTGTCACTTAAACTAAACAGAGATTAAATAGGTAATTAAAAAGGCAGCAGTCTTTGTCTGATGCTCTCTAATACCTTCAGGTTTATTATTTGTTTTTAAAATTTAAAGTGTATCAACCAGCTGGGCACATCTCAGTTGCCCCCGGTGTTGGATGCAGGCAGTCTTGAGCTGTTTGAGCTCCCGTTCCACTACAGTGTCCTGCAAAACACCTGCAGCCAGGGACAGGTACCTGCTGGGTGATGACACAGGCACTGGTATGGAAAGGGACAGGTCTGATCGTGGTGGCATTGATGTAAGTGGGATGGAGGAGCTGTGAAGAAGTTTGTAAGTTCATTCCACTCTGGTCGGGGCAGGTGTTCCCGTCCCCTTGGAGTTGGGGCAGGTGTTCCTGTCCCACTCTGGTCAGGGCAGGTTTTCCCGTTCTACACTGGTTGGCACAGGCATTTTCCCTGTCCATGGTCCTTGCCCGCAGGACACCTTGCCAAGGGAAAGATTGGTCCAAGGGTGAGCAGAGAATTCTCTTTGTATTCTGCTGCTGGTGTTGAGTTGGACAGAGCAGCAAGCAGAGCAGAGTCATAGAATCATGGAATCATCTGGTTGGAAAAGACCTCTGAGATCGTCGAGTCCAGCTGTCCATGTCCCCTTCCTAAACCCTGTCCCTAAGAAACTCATCCACCTGCCTTTTGAACCCCTCCAGGGGTGGCACCTCGACCACCTCCCTGGGCAGGAGGAGGTCCCTCCTCCCAGTCAGGTGGAATTGCTTTGTGGTGGGAGAGGGCAGGAGAACAGCAGAGGAATCC
Source organism: Dromococcyx pavoninus (assembly GCA_033558185.1). Lineage (NCBI taxonomy): Eukaryota > Metazoa > Chordata > Aves > Cuculiformes > Neomorphidae > Dromococcyx > Dromococcyx pavoninus. The sequence continues at coordinate 186,225 of JAUMJL010001232.1, read as the reverse complement.
CGTAGAGGTTCTGTGTGACCACACACTGCCCCTTTTAGCTGTCCCCGGGGTGGGTTTGTGTCCCAGGGCTGTTGCAGCAGCACCTGCAGCACCTTTGCTCTGAGGGATATCTGACAGCTTTTTCATTCCTGGAAAAGGTGTTGGTTCTTGTCTGTAATTCACGTTTCTGAATTAAAAACCTGTTTTCAGCAGTGTGGCCGGTAAACTGATGCTGATGGTGGCACCTGCACACCATGGGCTCCGTTCCCTGATGCCGTGTGCAGCCCTTGAGTCCCCTTTCCCATATGTGTCCAGATAGAAGAGGTTGCACATGTGCGATCTTTGGAGCGCCCCGTGATCCAGAGGCATTTCCTTGGTGGGAACAGGGAGCTTGGCCTGTACCTTTGGGTGGCCCTCGTGTGAGAAATACAATGATGAGCTTCATGTCAGAGATGCTGAAGATCACACTCTTGCTTCAGACTTATTTTTATGAGTTAAGGAAGATAACAAAGAAGTTATCCATCCAGGTTGGATGGGGCTTGGAGCAACCTGATCCAGTGGGAGGTGTCCCAGCCCGTGGCAGGAGGTGGAACCGGGTGGGCTTTGAGGTCCCTTCCAAACCAACCTACTCCATGATTCTGTGAAGTGGTGAGGTTGGCACACGAGCCTGTCCTTTGTAAGAGCTGGGTCAGGTTTATTTCTGGCTGACAGGTTGCTGTTGGTTCACAGTTGTCTTCTCCCACTGTCCCACGCACTCTGTGAGCTTTGAAACCTGTTAACTCCTTATTTAATGTGGCTCTGCAGATCGTTTACTGTGGTTTTGGAAAACTGTTCCACTACATTGTTCACACCTCTTAGGGGCTAAATGAGGCAGTGATTTAGAGAGATGCTTTGGGGTTCTGGGCCTGTGCTTACACAGAACTATGCCCTGGACTTGGCAACTGGATCAACTAGAATCAGTCTTGGTTTGACTGGATCATCGAGTTCCTCCTTCAGGACTGAACTCCTGGTCAGCACAAGGATGTTTGAAACCATCACAGCCAGTTTGTGGCGGGTTTGGAATGTGGTGAATGTCTTTCCCAAATGGAAACACCCCTGTTAAAACGCGCTGCGTGGTGATGGAGACAGCGTTTCTCCTTCAGGTGGCCTTTCTGTCAGAGCACCCAGAGGTTGGAGGGTGGGCGAAAAAGCCTGTGAGATGTCTGGGTGCTGCTCTGACTCTTTAAACCAGCGAACACAAGCTACGAGTGTGGATTTCAGGAATCTGTCTCTTGCCCTGGGTGCCAATAAGTGACTTTTCATTCCAAACTCAAAGCTATCACACTGTTCAGAACCAATCCAAAGTTTGTGTGCGTTGTGAAACAGGAATTAATTGTTTTTCCCTTTATTTTCAGTTCATCTCGTTGATATCTGGAATATGATTGAAGCCTTCCGAGACAACGGCCTTAACACTTTGGATCATAACACGGAGATCAACGTCTCTCGCCTAGAAACAATCATTTCATCCATCTACTACCAGCTAAACAAACGCCTGCCTTCTACTCACCAAATCAGCGTAGAGCAGTCCATCAGCCTCCTCCTCAACTTCATGATAGCGGCGTACGACGGGTCAGTACCTCCTCCTTGTGTCCACAAACCGGCATTCTCTCTGTTGGATAAACACACCACCGACTGCAGGGCCCAGCACCCTCTCCACGTGCGGCTGCTCAGGGTTCACGATGCTGCGTTGCGCACACACACGTATTTGATGTCATGGCAGCACCTGCAGAGAACTGTGTTGCCACGGCAGCAACGCTTCCTCGTACAAAATCACATTCCTGAGGGTGAGCTGGTGCCTTCTGGAGCTTGTGGGCTGCTGTGAGATGTGGGAGCTGAAGGAGAAGTGACGTGTACTGCAGGCTGTGGTGGAACACGACCTTAACCTCGTGGTGCTGTGGCACCGGTTTGAAAGGTGGAAGTGCTTCATTGAATCTCCATCAACAGGCTGTGACCCCATAAAGTCTAATTCTCCTGTCCTGGCTGGAAGCAGCCTGATTCCATGGTCAGGGCACTATCTAGGTGCTTCCTGTATCTGGCTGTAGAAGTTCCTTTCACAGCCTTTTGAGAGTTAGGTCTCTGCTAAATCTTCTTGAGTAGATGTGTCTGAGGGCTCTCTGAGTAGCAACCACAAATCATTGTTGCTTGGGTTTGGCTTGGAAGGGACCTCAAAGCCCATCCAGTTCCAACCCTTGCAGGAGCAGGGACACCTCCAAACATATCGGGTTACTCCAAGCTCCATCCAACCTGGCCTTCAACACCTCCAGGGATGGGGCAGCCACCACTGCTCTGGGAAACCTGGGACAGGGCCTCCCCACCCTCACAGTAAAACATTTCTCCCCAAGGTCTCATCTCAATCTCCCCTCTTTCTTGGCCTGGGAAAGGCTGGGAGTCTTTTCCTCACCATGGGGAATGTGTCAGCAGAAGGTATTGGTGCATCAGCTCTAAGAAAACATTGTTTGGTCCCCTCCTGGTGTCTCCTCTGATTGCTCATCCGTGGCTGACACAGACCTTGTCGCTGCCTCAAGACCGTAAGCTGATGTTCACTTCAAATCAACTCTTTCTCAGGTGCTGGACCTCTGAGGGCAAGTGTTAAATCTGCACCTGGTATCTCCTGAGAAGCTTCTGGACACTATAGGAGGGCCACAAAGTTGGGGAAGGGTTTAGAGGTGAAGCCGAAGGAGGAGCAGCTGAAATCACTGGGTCTTTTCAGCTGGAGAAGAGGAGACTGAGGGAACTTCATTGTGTTCTGCAGCTTACTTACCCGGGGAGGAGGAGCAGGCACTGAGCTCTGCTCTCTGGTGACCAAGGACAGGAACCCAGGGAATGGCAGGAAGATGGGCCAGGGCAGGGTTGGGTTGGACATCAGGAGAAGGTTCTTCCCCCAGAGCAGAGGGTGATGGAGCCCTGGAACAGCTCTCCAGGGAAGCAGTCCCAGCCTGACAATATTCCAGAAGGGTTTGGCCAAGGCCCTCAGCCCCACGGGGTGAATGTTGGGGTTGTCTTGTGGGACAGGAGATGGACTGGATGGGCCTGGTGGGTCCCTTCCAGCTCAGGGCATTCTATGATTCTAGATCTCTTGCAACGCTTGTTGCATGTTTTCCCCTTCATCCTGTTTCCAACAGTAGCACAAATTATCCATCCAAGACATTTAATTACAGTTACCTGAGTGGGTTTTAATTAATTTTCTCTTTTGATATGTGACTCTGACTTTCTCTGTTTATCAGTCTGTGCCACCATTGCTGTTGCCGGGAGGTGCAGTGGCTCAGTGCATCTGAGGCACTGGGGAGGCCACCCCTCGAATCCTGGGCTCAGGGTTGGGCCCCTCACTCCAAGAAAGCCCTGGAGGGGCTGGAGCACATCTGGAGAAGGGAGCAGAGCTGGGGAAGAGTCTGGAGAAGAGGGGTTGTGGGAGCGGCTGAGGGCCCTGGGGGGGTTTGGTTTGGAGAAGAGGAGGCTGAGGGGAGACCTCATCGCTCACTGCAGCTCCTGGAGAGGAGGTTGGAGCCGGGGACGGATGGTGGGCTCTGCTCCCAAGGGATGGGATGAGAGGAAATGGCCTCAAGTTGCCCCAGGGCAGGGTCAGATTGGATTTTGGGAACAATTCCTTCATGGAAAGAGTTGTGATGCTCTAGCAGAGGCTACCCAGGGCAGGGGTGGAGTCCCCAGCCCTGGAGGGGTTTGAAGGATGGTTGGATGAGTTTCTCAGGGATCTGGTTCAGTAGTGGACAGGTGGGGCTGGACTCAATGATCTCAAAGGTCTCTTCTAACCAAGCAATTCCATGATTCTCTGATCTCTGCCAATGGGTTGCCCAGAGTCCCAGCAACTTTTCCCCACCTTTCACCTTTCTTTTCCCCAGTGCAGCACTAAACCAATGTTCAACCAACTTCACAGTAGCACTAGGTTTACACTGAGGTGGCCACAGTGTGGCTGCCTGATTTCATATATTGGAAGTTCTCTGATTCCTGACTTTAGTGCTACGTGAGACAGAAATTCCAGAGCTGAGGAGGATGATTTGTGCCCTCCACGGCAGCACCGTGCTGGGGTAAACCAGTCGTGGTGTCCCCTGGGCTGGGCTGTGACCCAACCACCCTGCTCTGTGGTGCTGGTGATGTGCTTCCTGCATCCTCTCATCCCTGTCTGTCCTTCTGCTATCAGGAATAACACAGGAATAATTCTGTGTCCCACAGGGCTGGCTGGGCATTGCCATCTTCTCCGCAGAGACAAACTCAGCTTCTCTTGCTGACATTAGGAAATGATTCCGCGAGTGCCCATCTGTTCTGAGAGCAGAGCAGCTCTGGAGAAGGAGGCGTTGCTGACATTATTCCCATTCCGTGCGGCTCATTCAGGCTGTCACAGCTTCTCCTTGGCTGCCACTTACTGAGGGGGATTATTCTTAGGATGCAACCTGTGTTGGAACGTCAGAGTTGAAATCGAGGAGTAACAAAACAGCCAAGGGTGTCCTGGGCTGCACCCAAAGAGTGGGAGCAGAGGGGAGGGAGGGGATTCTGCCCCTCTGCTGCACTCTGGGAAGACCCCACCTGGAACCCTGGGTCCAGCTCTGGAGTCCTGAGCGCGGGAAGGACCTGGAGCTGTTGGAGCGAGTCCAGAGGAGGCCACGGAGATGATCCGAGGGCTGGAGAACCTCTGGTGTGAGGACAGGGTGGGAGAGTTGGGGTTGTTCATCCTGGAGAAGAGAAGGCTGTGGGGAGCCCTTAGAGCAGCCTTCCAGGACTGAAAGGGGCTCCAGGAAAGCTGGGGAGGGGCTTTGGATCGGGGAGTCCTTTCCAACCTTTATGATACTGTGATACTGTGACAGGATGAGGGGAGGGGTTTGGAGCTGAAAGAGGGGAGATTGGGATGAGATCTTGGGGAGAAATGTTTTGCTGTGAAGGTGTGTTTAACAAATGAATTCTCTCTATAAAATAAACAAGATCAACCACTGAGTGAAAATGATACAGACTGTGTCTGCTCAGTAAAAGGTTACGTTTTGGATTAATTAGGGTAAAATTTGAGGAGGTTACAGGACATGAGCAGCTCAGCACAAGCCTGGGATGGAAAAGGAGTGTTGTTTCTGGAATTAGCAAGGTAATACTGAAACACATTAGGGAAGTGGCAATGGAAAAGTGAAAAAGGCAATTAACCACTGGGATTAAATGTGATGGGAATCGATAAACTTTAGATGTTTTCAGATAAAGACCTCGATATTGTTCTGGAAGTTGGTAGGAGGCCCTGGCCCAGGTTGCCCAGAGAAGCTGTGACTGCCCCATCCGTGGAGGTGTTGAAGGCCAGGCTGGATGGGGTTTGGAGCCCCCTGATCCAGTGGAAGGTGTCTCTGCCCATGGCAGGGGGTGGAATGGATGGGCTTTGAGGTCCCTTCCCACCCAACCCATTGCATGATTCTATGATTCTATAAACTTCAAGGAACTCACAAAATGCCGCAGAGGAAAAAAAACCAAGATGTTTTACAGGCTAGAAATGTATTTTATGAGGGGAAAAAACCCTATACCATCAGTTTTTAATTGGGTTGGTTCTGGGAGGAACAAATTGTGGCCTTTTCATCTCTGCATTGCTTCTAATTCTGCAAGAAAGTTTGATTTATTGTGAGACTTGTTAACTTTTCCACTCTACTAAAAAAGCTGAGGTTATCCCTGTTTTGATGTTCCTTTAAATTGCTTTGGCCGATCTCGGTAGCTAACGGAGGGCATTTACGCTTCTCCTTCCTAGGCCTCAAGTACTTTTATTGCTCACTCTTCTCTTCAGTAATTACTCTTCGTGTGGCTCTTTCCACAGCGAGGGCCACGGGAAGCTGACGGTGTTTTCTGTGAAAGCCATGTTAGCGACGATGTGCGGGGGGAAGATACTGGACAAGCTGAGATGTAAGTGCTGCTGACCAGATTGCACTGTTGGACAAATTCCTGTGTTCCCATTTTTGGCCACATGTGTTTTATTTTATTAAGTGCTGAAAGCTGAGGTTTGTGCCAGCTAGGAGAGCTCTGTATGGGGAGGGAGGTCGCTGGCGCGATGTCTGTGCCACACATGCTGGCTTTGGAGCTCAGCGGCTCGGCTGCACGGGCAGCAGAATCCTGGAATCGTAGGACAAGATGTGTCATGGAACTTCTCCCTTAGCTTTAAATCTGGCTTTGTTGTGGGAACAGAGGTGCTCAGCCTCTTGGAAACAATTTTGTATTCATAGAATCGTGGAGTGGTTTGGGTTGGAAGAGACCTCAAAGCCCACCTGGTTCCACCCCCTGCCATGGGCAGGGACACCTCCCACTGGATCAGGGGGCTCCAAGCCCCATCCAACCTGGCCTTCAACACCTCCAGGGATGGGGCAGCCACCACTGCTCTGGGAAACCTGGGCCAGGGCCTCCCCACCCTCACACCAAAACATTTCTCCCCAAGATCTCATCTCAGTCTGTGTTCCGTCCTGGGCCCCTCACTACAAGAAGGACATCGAGTGCTGTAGCGCGTCCGGAGAGGGGCAACGAGGGCCCTATGAGGAGAGAGTGAGGGAATTGGGGTTGTTTAACTTAGAGCAGAGGAGGCTGAGGGAAGACCTCATCACTGTTTACAACTACCTGAAAGGAGGTTGTGACGGGGTGGGTGCTGCTCTCCTTACAAGTGACGAGTGACAGGATGAGAGGGAATGGCCGCAAGTTGTGCCAGGGCAGGTTTAGACTGGCCATCAGGAAGAATTTCTTCACTGAGAGAGTGGTCAGGGATTGGAACAGATTGCCCAGGGAGGTGGTGGAGTCTCCATCCTTGGAGGTGTTTAGAAGATGGGTGGATGAGTTTCTTAGGGATATGGTTTAGTAGGGAGAGAGGCACGGTTGGACTCGATGGTCTCAGAGGTCTCTTCCAACCTTATGACTCTATGATTCTATGATTCTAAGGTCTCCCCACAGCCTTCTCCTCTCCAGCCTGAACAACCCCAGCTCTCACACCAGAGGTTCTCCAGCCCTCGGATCATCTCCGTGGCCTCCTCTGGACTCGCTCCAACAGCTCCAGGTCCTTCCTGTGCTGGGAACTCCAGAGCTGGACCCAGGGTTGCAGGTGGGGTCTCCCCAGAGTGCAGCAGAGGGGCAGAATCCCCTCCCTCCCCTCTGCTCCCACTCTTTGGGTGCAGCCCAGGATACCCTTGGTTTCTGGGTTGGGAGCGCCCATTGCCGGCTCCTGGGGAGCTTCTCCTCCCCCAGCACCCTAAGGCCTTCTCTCCAGGGCTGATCCCAATCCCATCGTTCCCCATCCTCTATTGGTCCCAGGGGCTGCTCTGACCCAGGTGCAGGACCTTGGCCTTGTTGAACCTCATGAGGTTCCCACAGCCCTGCTTCTCTCTTCTATACAAATATATTTGTATATATTTCACTATTTTCTTCTTCACTCTTATTATTTCATTAACGCTGGTTTAGTTTCCAACCCACAAGTCTCTTTCTTGTTTCCCTTTCACTGGGCAGGGCACAGGGGATTGGGACTACAACTGCTCAGTTTTAACTGCCAGATTGGGCCGGGCTGGGACTGAACCGTGTCAGCTCAGCATCTCTGATATGCAATTAGATCAGATTTCCTCCTCTTTGATATACAATTAGATCAGATTTCCTCCTCCCCACCTTCTTTGCTGCCGCCCGTGTGTGGTGTCCCTGGCGATGGAGGTTTTTGCACCCTCTTTCTGCCCGCTCCGGTTCTGCCTCTCCCCTCTAACCCTCTCTCCCATCCTTGGCCCTACCAGGGTTACCAGGAGTTGGGACTTTGTGCCTCTCACAAGTTGTTTTCACTCCAGGAGCCTTCTCAAAGGGGTTGGTTCTGGTTTTAGTTTGAACTTGCAGCTGTGACGTTCCGTAGGTTCCATAACGCCCCTTCCTACCTTCTACCTTCTTGCTGTTCCAGTTCCTGCACTGGTGGAATCTCCTCTCAATGCGGAGTGAGATGAGAGGAGGGGAGGAGGAAGGTTTGTGTGAGAACACGTTTGATTCACTCATTTATAAATATTATCACTATCAAGATAAAACGTTATATACAAGAAATTTCTGCCCTTTTTTATTCCATTCTGGGGTTTAAATGGGTTGGAATATTCCCTTTCCTGGACCAAACCTGTGTTCACTGGAGGGTTTTGTTGTGTTTCCTTGCAGATATTTTCTCTCAAATATCAGACTCAAACGGACTGATGATTTTCACCAAGTTTGACCAGTTTTTGAAGGAAGTTCTGAAGCTCCCGACAGCGGTGTTCGAGGGCCCTTCCTTCGGATACACAGAGCACTCCGTACGCACCTGCTTCCCACAACAGGTCAGAGCCCACCTGGCTGGGTGCTGCGTGCTCAGAGTGGTTCTGTCAATGGCCACGGCTGCTGGGTTGGGGTTTGGGTGGGTTTGGAGAGCGAGGGGTGGTGATGGACACTGCGAAGCTTCAGCAGCGTCAGGAATCATAGAATCATCTGGTTGGAAAAGACCTCTGAGATCATCAAGTCCATTTAAAATAATACACACAGGTCTTAAATAAGGTTGGACATCAGGAAGAGGTTCTTCCCCCCAGAGCAGAGCAGAGGGTGGTGGAGCCCTGGAACAACCCTGGGAAGCAGTCCCAGCCTGACAATATTCCAGAAGGGTTTGGCCAAGGCCCTCAGCCCCATGGGGTGAATGTTGGGGTTGTCCTGTGCAGGGACAGGAGTTGGACTCGACGGACCTTGTGGCTCCCTTCCAACTCAGGGCATTGTATGATTCTAAGATAAAAGGTTTTGCACAATTCTCGTTTGTCCCCCTCCTTGAAGTGATATTTCTGTGCCCCATCAGACCTCTTGCTTCTCTATACTACAAAACACAGCATTTTTACCATTCTCCCTTTGGTTTTCTTATGGTTTCTCAATAGCAGCTTCAACAAATCCCTGCCTGGTCTGCACAAAATAAGTGAGTGTTGTACATGGGAGTTGTTTTTGAATCCCTTCCATTGTTGTGCTTCTTGGTACAGGTGTTTTCTCCAAAGTATTTCCATTTCCTGTAACGTTTGGAGCAGATGTTTCTCTAATGATCCTAAAAGAGCTTTTGGTTTCTTTAGACATTTTAGTTGTAATTTAATTGTTATGAGAATTTGTTCCTAATTTGTGATAATATAAATAGTATAAATAATCCTTAAATCAACTGTAAACAGGAACCCAGGTAATTTAGACCTAAAATTAAATGTTTAAGTTCTGTGATTCTATGATAATCGTGACCAGACTGGTTTGGGTGGGAAGGGACCTTGCTCTTATTTAATTGAGCAAACAGAATTCCTAATGTAAGCCCAGGTTTGTAGAGGGTGGAGATGGTTTTAATTAATCCCTATGAACCCTGTACCCCAGGCCAGTCCTTTCATTTATTTGAAACCAGTGAAACGAAGTGGTCATGGAAGTGAGATGAGAGGTTTCATTTCACAGAGTCGTAGCATTGTCTGTTTGGAGAAGACCTTTGAGATTCAATCCAATCCAACCAACCAATCCAACCGTCCCTGTCCACTGCTGAACCAGATCTCTGAGAACCTCATCCACCCATTTATCAAACCCCTCCAGGGATGGGGACTCCACCACCTCCCTGGGAGCCTCTGCCAGGGCCTCAGAACCCTTTCCGTGAATAAATTGTCCCCAAAATCCAATCTGACCCTGCCCTGGTGCAACTTGAGGCCGTTCCCTCTCATCCCATCCCTTGGGAGCAGAGACCAGCACCTACCTGGCTCCACCCTCCTCTCCAGGAGCTGCAGAGAGCCATGAGGTCTCCCCTCAGCCTCCTCTTCTCCAGGCCAAACGCCCCCAGGGCCCTCAGCTGCTCCCACAACCCCTGTTCTCCAGACTCTTCCCGAGCTCCGCTCCCTTCTCCAGACGCACTCCAGCCCCTCCAGAGCTTTCTTGGAGTGAGGGGCCCAACCCTGAGCCCAGGATTGGAGGTGCTGAGTGCAGGGGGACGATCCCTGCCCTGCTCCTGCTGCCACCCCAGGGCTGATCCAAGCCAGGGTGCTGGGGGCCTTCTTGCCCCCCTGGGCCACTGCTGCCTCCTGTTCAGCCGCTGTCGAGCAGCACCCCCAGGGCCTTTGCCTTGGGGCAGCTTTCCAGCCACTCTTCCCCAAGTCTGGAGTTGCAGGGGTTGCTGGGACCCAAGGGCAGGACCCACCACTTGGTGTTGTTGAACCAGGCAGATCCTGATTCTGGAGCTGCCAAGGGCTGATGAGTTCCCGCTGTCCGAGTGCTGGGAGGGCAGAGGGCAAAGGGGCTGCGGTGCTGTATTCGCCCCACAGCTCTGACTCCTTGGGTCAACGAGGCTCGTTGCCCACGCAGGAGATAGTTTGTTGGGATGCTTTTGGCAAGAGCTGTGTTCCTCGTGATGGCTTCCAGGTGTAAGGAGCTCCCAGGAACAATCCTTTATTCCAAGTGCAGCAGGGGCACCAGCACATGTGAGGAATCCCATCACACTTCTCTGAAGGCTTTTGCTGGCTTGACTGCCATCCCAAAATTTGTCAGAGAGCTGTTGTATCACCATGACATTCCCTGCCTGAGTCAGGATCTTCCCCTGGCACAGCCTGGACAATCATTCCAGAGGGGACTCAGCTTCATCTGGCACTTGCGGAGCCGCGTGGCTGCGGTCCTTCTGCTGAGCCTGAGTTCCTGTTGGAGATGTGGGAACCAGGAGCTTCTGCAGAGTCAAACTGCACCTTGTTCTCTTAACTCAGCAGCACAACCTGGCTGGGGCAGACCTTACTCACCCCAAAGCTTCTCTAAGGCACTGCCTGGCTTTGGCTTCCTGGCCAGGGTGGCTGAAGCTGAACCAACTGCAGCAGCCCAGCAGGGGCAGGGTGTGTGGTTCTTGTTCAGGTGACACCAATGCCTTTGGTCAGGGCAGAATGTTCAGTTGGAGAAGAGGAGGCTGAGGGAGGACCTCATTATGCTCTGCAGCTTCCTCACCCAGGGAGGAAGAAGAGGCGCTGAGCTCTTATCTCTGGTGAGCAAGGACAGGAGCCCAGGGAATGGCAGGAAGATGGGCCAGGCGAGGGTTGGGTTGGACATCAGGAAGAGATTCTTCGCCCCAGAGCAGAGGGTGGTGGAGCCCTGGAGCATGGGAACAACCGTGTGGGCAGTGAAACAATAAAACTGTCTGAGTTTTTGGTATTGAAGCAACCATAGAATCGTAAAATAAATCACAGAATGTTTTGGGATGAAGTGGACCTCAAAGCCCTTCCTGTCCCACCCCCTGCCATGGGCAGGGACACCTCCCACTGGATCAGAGGGCTCCAAGCCCTATCCAACCTGGCCTTCAACACCTCCAGGGATGAGGCAGCCACCACTGCTCTGGGAAACCTGGGCCAGGGCTTCCCCACCCTCACACCAAAATGTTTCTCCCTGAGATCTCATCTCAGTCTCCCCTCTTACAGCTTCAAACCCTTCCCCTCATCCTGTCCCTGCACGTCCTGATCCAGAGCCCCTCCCCAGCTTTCCTGTAGCCCCTTTCTGTCCTGGGAGGCTGCTCTAAGGTCTCTTCTCCAGGATGAACAACCCCAATTCTCCCAGCCTGTCCTGTGGGTGGTGCTTCAGCCCTCGGATCATCTCCATAGTCCTCAAGATCCCTGTGTATTCTTCTCAGTACAAGGTCAGCGTTGGTCTGAGCTGACACTTCACCTCCTGTGGGGCCATCTGGGCCCCCTGAGCTGCTCAGACAAAGTGTGCTCCCAGGGGCAGGTGAGGACACAGTTCTTACCATGGGATGGAGGGCGAGTGAGGGCTGCAGAGGCCTCTGCAGAGAAGGGTCTCTTCTCCTGGGGAGCCCTTGCCCCTCCTGACTGACTTTGCCTCCACATTTACTGATTTCCAGGTTATGTTCTTGGCGCTGGGTCCTGCTGCCAGGTTGCACAATTGCTTTTGCATCACAAATGGGGACTGAGTGATGTTCTTGTGGTTGGATTCCGAATCCAGCAGGAAACGTCAGACCAGCTGCAAGAATGGGCTTTATTTCATCTCCTTCTGCCCCCTCCGTCGTTCCCAGGAGGAGACGGCCGCCCTTTGCTTTCCTGTCAGCTCAGCTGTTACTGAGATCGCCCGAGCCCCAGTGGGATGGTCGATTGGTTGCAAAATACCCTTCCCGTGAGGGTGGAAACCACCCAGCGCCTGTGTCCCTGCTGCCCTCTTGTGAGTTACAGGGAGGCTGCAGCGCCCTGAACACTTCTTCAGCTCATGGGGGTCTCACTGCTTGAAGGGACCCAGCTTTGTCCTTTGAGGAACCTCCTTGTCCATAGCAGGAAGAAACTCTCCTGCTGGGTGGAGGTTCCTCTGTCACCACACATATGGTATGTCCTGAGAGACCACTGAGTCACTGAGGGTTTGGGTGCAAAGGCACCTCAAACCCATCCATTCCACCCCCTGCCATGGGCAGAGACACCTCCCACTCAGGGGACTCCAAACCCCATCCAACCTGGCCTTCAACACCTCCAGGGATGGAGCAGCCACCATGACTCTGGGCAACCTGGACCAGGGCCTCCCCATCCTCACAGCAAAATATTTCTCCCCAAGATCTTATCTCAATCTCCCCTCTTTCAGCTCCAAACGCTTCCCCTCATCCTGTCCCTGCACGTCCTGATCCAGAGCCCCTCCCTAGCTTTCCGTAGGCTCTGTTGTTATTGAGAGTTGTTTGAAACCTTCACCTCATTTTCCCCTTGTGCCTTTGTCCTTATTTTGCCTTTTAAAAAAACATTTACTGTACAGGCCATGTATAAATATCAGTTCCAATTACTCCTTTATGTGTCTCTGCTTTCCCCAGTGCTGTCTTGGCGTTTGAAATGCTGTTTTCTACATTGGTAATAACCTTTGCTCAAACTAAACTTCTTTAACTGCAGCTCAGACACCGCTCCTGACCCACCAGTCCTCCACTTCTTGGAGTTTCCTGTTTGTTTATAATTTATTTTCCTTTGATTCCATCACAGCTATACTGACCCTCCCTGCTATAGCTGTTTGCCCAATAGACATTGAAACTCTAAGCAAAGAGGTCATTTTTTTCGTCTCTTTTTAGGTTATGGAATATTCCTGGTGGACAGACGTTGAGTCAGAGAGAGGGTTTTAAGGTTGAAGTAGCGTTGGGGATGAAAATCTGAAAATTTTTCTTATAATTAATTCCTGTTTCTCTTTTCTTTGCAGAAAAAGATCATGCTAAACATGTTTTTGGACACCTTGATGGCTGATCCACCTCCTCAGTGCCTTGTGTGGCTGCCTCTCATGCACAGACTTGCCCACGTTGAAAATGGTAAATGGAATGTTTTCTTCTTTGGCCTATCTGGTGGGAGCAGGGGGTTGTGTTCCACATCTGTCAGGGCTGTCCTTGCTCACGTAACGAAGCACTCTGTGCCCTCACCGGTCGTAGTCCCAGAGCATTTCAGCCCAGACTTCTGCTGGGGTGAGACGGGCTCAGTGCTCCTGGGGTGGGGGCTGATGCTTCATGAAACCAAGGAACCAGGATCACCTGGGGAGCTGTAGCATCGCTAGTAGCAGAAGGTGGAAAAACAAGCAGGAGGAGGACAATATCCTCTAAATATTCATGTTTACTGCCCAACTTTTAAAAAAACACCACTTGAACCATGATTTAACGTTGACTTTGAAGCAGTGGCTCCCAAAGATGTTGGGATATATTCAAATCTCTTCCTTGAGGACCGTTTGAGCCCAAGTCCCTTCAGAGCTCACCATGGGAGGGGAATGCTGAGCTCCGCACCCGTCCAGATCCTTCCTTTGCTAGAGTTCCCTGGGTTTCCTGCCTGTGGAAAGACTTGAAGGGGTGATAAGGGATGGAAAACTACAGATTAACAGCGAGGAGTGGTGGAAGGGTCACCTGGCTGAGAAGGCTTTGTGAGTGCAAGGGAGCAAAAAGGTTTCCTGCAGGAGGTTGTGCGAGTGTGTCCAAAGCTTTGGTTGGGTTTAGTGGCCAGAAAGAAGATGTCTTTGACTTTGTGCTACTGCAGACAGAGGGGTTTGGAGGTCTGGATGTGGAGGTCTGGGTGTGGAGGTCTGGGTGTGGAGGTCTGGGTGTGGAGGTCTGGGTGTGGAGGTTTGGGTATGAAGGTTTGGGTGTGATGGTTTGGGTGTGGAGGGTTGGGTTTGGTGGTGCCTGTGTGAGCTCTAGGAAAAACCAGCTCCTTTTTTCCTCCCTCATAACAAACCCTCCCCTCTCCTTTCCTTCCCTGCAGAGTAAAATCCTGTGATCATCCTTCAAAATCAGTGCCTTTTGTTACCTGTTCTTCTGCTTCCTGTATTTATGGGCTTTTCAAGGTGGATGTACGGGGTGTCTTTAAATAGAGGCTTTATGATAGGCTTTCAAGGTGGATATAAACATGTACAAGGTGGATCAGCTTCGTCCTTCCAAGGCACAGGTGGATCAGCTCTTGGCTCTGGCCTTTGCCCGGCTGTTCACAGCCACAGCTCAGCTGTCACCAAATCGTGGAATGGTTTGGTTGTGAAGGGACCTCAAAGCCCAGCCAGTTCCCACCCGATCAAGGTGGGACCTCCCACTGGATCAGGGGGCTCCAAGGCCCATCCAACCTGGCCTTCAACACCTCCAGGGATGGGGCAGCCACCACTGCTCTGGACAATCTGGACCAGGGCCTCCCTATCCTCATCATCAAGAATTTCTTCCCAATGTCCAATCTAAGTCTTCCCCTTCCAATTTAAAGCTGTTCCCCCTCATCCTGTCACTACCAACCCTTGGAAAAAGCCCCTTCCCAGCTTTCCTGGAGCCCCTTTCAGTCCTGGGAGGCTGCTCTAAGGGCTCCCCACAGCCTTCTCTTCTCCACGATGAACAACCCCAACTCTCCCACCCTGTCCTCACAGCAGAGGTTCTCCAGCCCTTGGATCATCTCCGTGGCCTCTTCTGGACTCGCTCCAACAGCTCCAGGTCCTTCCTGTGCTGGGGACTGCAGAGCTGGACCCAGGGCTCCAGGTGGGGTCTCCCCAGAGCACAGCAGAGGGGCAGAATCCCCTCCCTCCCCTCTGCTCCTACTCTTTGGGTGCAGCCCAGGACACCCTTGGTTTCTGGGTTGGGAGCGCCCATTGCTGGCTCCTGGGGAGCTTCTCCTCCCCCAGCACCCCAAGGCCTTCTCCACAGGGCTGCTCTCAGGATCTCTCAGTCTCTCCCTCCAGGCCACTCCTGTCTCTGCCCTGGAGAGCTCATGCTCATTTCTTTAGTGTTGTTTTTTTAAGGAACTGGCAGTTCTTAACCCGGTTTTTCTGTGGAATGGTTTCTCCCTGCCAGTTCCCGTGAGTTTGCTGACACGAACCTCCTCTGGACTTGCTGCAGCAGATCCGTGTCCCTCTTTTTTTTTGGGATAGCACAGTTATTTGTACCAGTCTGTGACCACCTGAGCTCCAGACCCACAGCAACGCTGACCGATTTGCTCGTGAATTCACCTTCATCCTGCCATTCCAGTGCCTGTGCCTCCCATTTTGGGATGTGTTGGCCATAGGAAGGTGTCTCCCTTGCCTCTTTCTCACATTCCTCTCATCTCTTAAGTAGAGCAAATCTGTAGTTGGTTGTTCTTGGTCAGAAGAGTGTGAAGAAGCATTATTGAAGTCACTTCTAGGCTGTTTCTCACGGTGACTCTGCATGTCACCCTGGGTTGAATTTCCCAGTTCTCCAGTTGTTGGGATTTGGAGGTGCATTGGGGGTTCCTTCAGATGTAGCTGCAGAGGTACAGGAGGCAGCTCACAGAGCGAGAGAGGTTCCTTGGTGAGGGGTGACTCAGGGAAGAGCCCATTGTGGTGCTCCAAAGGTACCTCCTCTGAGAAGAGCTCTCAGTGACTCCCGGGCAGCGCCATCTCCTTTGGCAGAAATGAACCCTGGCACACGCAGCCTTCCTGCTTTCCTCACTCCTCTTTGGGGTTGGCTTTTTTGTGCGTCTTCTCAGTGTTGTTGGACTTTGATGGAGACTTCTGGGTCTGAAGGTATCCGAGGAGGGAGAAATGAGGAGAAAGACTGAACTTATACGATGGAGCTGCTGTGTTATCATCACCTTGAATTTATGGTTAATCTTACCAAAATGACCTGCTCTGCACTCAGAATCCACCACCTGCCCAGAACGAGTTGGGTTGGTGGTTAAAGACCCTGGGGGGTTGGAAGCTCCAATGAAATGTGATGGTCGAGGTTCTCCTGAAGTTCAGTCATGACTTTTCTTTCCCCTCTTTCCTCTTGCCCAAGTCTTCCACCCCGTGGAGTGCTCCTACTGCCGCTGCGAGAGCATGATGGGCTTCCGCTACCGGTGCCAGCAGTGCCACAACTACCAGCTCTGCCAAAACTGCTTCTGGCGCGGCCACGCCAACGGGCCCCACAGCAACCAGCACCAGATGAAGGAGCACTCCTCTTGGGTAATTCCCCTTTGCTTGTCCTGCTCAAACAGCCACCTGATTTGCCCTGAAAGTTAACGTTTTCACAGCGGAACTGCACAGTGGGACCTTGGGAGGTTTTCGAGGAGCAATAGTGTATAAATAGTTAAAAGTGCACTGGGTTTATTACAAGTGGTGTTCATTTGTTGATGTTGTCGTTGTATTCGGAGCTGGTTAAAGCCCACAATTGCTGCTCTCACATCCTTTCTCCACCACACAGCCGTCCCTGGCAGCACCTTGAGGTCAGCCCTATGACCTGACTTATTTGGATGAAAAGCAAGCAGTGATTTGTCAAAGAGCTTTGAAAAGTCTCCATAAACACTCAATCCTGCTTTCCACCCAGACAAGTTGCTTCATTTTTGACCTCTGTCTTAACTACAAAGTGTCAGAGGATCATGGAATGGCTTGAGTGGGAGGGGACCTCAAAGCTCAGCCAGTTTCCACCCTCTGCCATGGGCAGGGCCACCTTCCACTGGATCAGGGGGCTCCAAGCCCCATCCATCCTGGCCTGCAACACCTCCACTACTGCTCTGGGCAACCTGGGCCAGGGCCTCCTCATCCTGAAGAATTTCTTCCCAATGTCCAATCTCAATCTCCTCCTTTCCAATTTAAAGCTGTTCCCCCTTGTCCTGTCCCTGCACTCCCTGATCCAGAGCCTCTCCCCAACTTTCCTGGAGCCTGGGAGGCTGCTCGAAGGTCTCCCCACAGTCTTCTCTTCTCCAGGCTGGACAACCCCAACTCTCCCACCCTGTCCTCATAGCAGAGATTCTCCAGCCCTTGGATCATCTCCGTGGCCTCCTCTGGACTCGCTCCAACAGCTTGAGGTCCTTCCTGTGCTCAGGACTCCAGGACTCCCTTAGTTTGAAAGCATCACTACTTGTCCTGTCCCAACTGGCCTTGCTCTAAAGTCTTTCCCCATCCTTCCCTTTTAGTACTGGGGCTCTATAGTGGCTTTATCTCTGTAAGTTCAGGTAGAAACCCTTTCTCGAGAGGCTTTGCTGCTCCAGCGCGCTGCCTGTTGGGGCCTGTTCAGAGGGGAAAAACCCTTCCCACACTTCCCAAACCTTTCCTCCTAGGCTGTTTCAAATTTGCTTTTATTAAATAGCCTGGAGCTCGGATTCGTTTCGTTACACAGCGGAACTGTCAATTGAAGTGTTCATTTTGGAGGAGTGGAGATCAGCCCTTATTTGCTTGGTGTGGTTGGGTTTGTTCAATCAGGTGAATTCTGCAGCGGTGTTGGACATCTTGGTCTGTTCAGCTGGAGAAGAGTAGGCTGAGGAGGGAATCTCATTGTGCTCTGCAGCTTCCTCACCCGGGGAGGAGGAGGAGGAGCAGGCGCTGAGCTCTTCTCTCTGGGCCAGGGGAGGGTTGGGTTGGCCATCAGGAAGAGGTTCTTCCCCCCAGAGCAGAGCAGAGCAGAGGGTGGTGGAGCCCTGGAACAGCTCCCCAGGGAAGCAGTCCCAGCCTGACAATATTCCAGAAGGGTTTGGCCAAGGCCCTCAGCCCCACGGGGTGAATGTTGGGGTTGTCCTGTGCAGGGACAGGAGTTGGACTCTGCTCCTTGTGGGTCCTTTCCAACTCAGGGCATTCTGTGATTCCACGATTTATAAATTCCAGGTGAGATGTCAAAGACGCCAAGTTACCCTCAAGGCTGATACCCCAGGGTGTGATGTGGTGCTTTATTATCATCTGTAGCTGACTTAGAGAGCTCCTCCTGTTGTGAACAAGGGAATGTTTGTTGTTTACAACCACCCTGAGATGGTGGCTGTGGAGCTCCTACCAACAAACCAGACCCGCGTTAGGTTGTTTCCATAGCGATGCCGTCCCTGATTCTGCTGGGAACTCCTTATCCAGGGCAGCCAATTGCATCCAAAATGAAAGGTGGCCCCTTTTAGCTCTGATTTCAGGCCTAGCGGTGCTGTAAGGAGCTGTTAATAGGATTTTGTGCTCACCACGACAGCCTTGATGTTTCAGGTCCCTTCAATTCACCCTTTAGAGAACTTTAAAGTCACTGGAATTGGTGTTTATTGATCCCTGCAGGAAGGAGCCAGTGGGAAGTGGGGGCTGTGCTGAGTGCTCTGCATCCCCCACGGTGTCCTCTGCGTGGACTCCTCCATCTCACAGGCTCCTCTTTCTACATGACGTGACCCCCCCCACCTCCTTCCACAATTCCACGTTTCCCAGCAGAGGGCACGCTGCCCTCACACACGGGTGGGGAGCAGCTCTGGACATGGGGCGAACTGTTCCTTCTCTGCCCAGAGCCGGAGGCTTTCTGGAGGCATCACCTTCCTCCTGGCAGTGTCACCTCTGTGCAAGCATCATTCCCATTCCGCTGCTCATGTTCAAGGAACCATGGAAGGGTTTGGGTGGGAAGGGACCTCAAAGCCCACCAAGTCCCACCCTCTGTCATGGGCAGGGACACCTCCCACTGGATCAGGGGGCTCCAAGCCCCATCCAACCTGGCCTTCAACACCTCCAGGGATGGGGTAGCCACCACTGCTCTGGGAAACCTGGGCCAGGGCCTCCCCACCCTCATCATGAAGAATTTCCTCTCAATGCCCAATCTAAATCTCCCCCCTTCCTATATAAAGCCATTCACCCTCATCTCATTACTCCAGGCCCTTGGAAAAAAACTCTCCCCAATTTTCCTGGAGCCCCTTTCAGTGCTGGGAGGCTGCTCTAAGGTCTCTCCACAGCCTTCTCTTCGACAGGATGAACAACCCCAACTCTCCCACCCTGTCCTCACAGCAGAGGTTCTCCAGCCCTCGGATCATCTCCATGGCCTCCTCTGGACTCGCTCCAACAGCTCCAGGTCCTTCCTGTGCTGGGGACTGCAGAGCTGGACCCAGGGCTCCAGGTGGGGTCTCCCCAGAGCGCAGCAGAGGGGCAGAATCCCCTCCCTCCCCTCTGCTCCCACTCTTTGGGTGCAGCCCAGGACACCCTTAGTTTCTGGGTTGGGAGTGCCCATTGCCGGCTCCTGGGGAGCTTCTCCTCCCCCAGCACCCCGAGGCCTTCTCCCCAGGGCTGATCCCAATCCCATTGTCCCCCATCCTCTGTTGATCCCGGGGGCTGCCCTGACCCAGGTGCAGTACCTTTCCCTTTGCCTTGTTGAAACACATGAGATTCCCACAGCCCCACTTCTCGAGCCTGTCTAGGTCCCTCTGGATCCCATCCCATCCTTCTGGTGTCACCACTGCCCCACTCAGCTTGGTGCCATCCCCAAATAACATTCCCAGACTTCCCACAGCACTGTCTTGCGTTTGTGGCTGAGATAGGAATTTAGACTTGATTTTGTAAGTCAGCAGTTAATTCAGAAGCCCTTTGAAGCACACGGCTCGGCCAGCTCTCCATCCTGCCCTTGGGTCCCAGCAACCCATGCAGCTCCAGGCTTGGGGAAGAGTGGCTGGAAAGCTGCCCCAAGGCAAAGGCCCTGGGGGTGCTGCTTGACAGTGGCTGAACAGGAGGCAGCAGTGGCCCAGGGGGGCAGGAAGGCGCCCAGCTCCCTGGCTTGGATCAGCCCTGGGGTGGCAGCAGGAGCAGGGCAGGGGTCATCCCCCTGCACTCAGCACCTCCACTCCTGGGCTCAGGGTTGGGTCCCTCACTCCAAGATAGGCCTGGAGGGGCTGGAGTGCGTCTGGAGAAGGGAGCGGAGCTGAGGAAGGGTCTGGAGAACAGGGGTTGTGGGAGGGGCTGAGGGCCCGGGGGGGATTTGGTCTGGAGAAGAGGAGGCTGAGGGGAGACCTCATCCCTCTCTGCAGCTCCTGGAGAGGAGGGTGGAGCCAGGTAGGTGCTGGTCTCTGCTCCCAAGGGATGGGATGAGAGGAAATGGCCTCAAGTTGCACCAGGGCAGGGTCAGGTTGGGTGTTTGCAGGGATTTCTTTACTGGAGGCGTTGTCAAGCGTTGGAAGAGGCTGAGTTGGGAGGTGGATGAGTTCCCATCCCTGGAGGGGTTTAAATGACCACTCGATGTATTTGGGGACATGGTCCCTGTTGGAATTAGCAGGGCTGGATTAATGATTGGGCGTGATGATTTTAAAGGTCTTTTCCAACCAAAACCATCCTGTGATCCCTGTGTGCTGGCAGGTCTGGAGACAATCACGGTGATTTCTCCTGCGAGGTGACCACAACCGAGTGGATTTGGGAAAGGAGAGGAAGAATCACTCATTCGTGTCTGTCTTAATACCCAGTTCCACCTTGCCCTAAGGAGCGAAAAGTTTGGAAGTTGTCTTTCAAACCCAGTTGCGCTTGGCAAGGGCAGATTGAGGGCATCGGGCCAGCCTTCCCTCAATTACGGTAGCTGGGAAGCAAGGGCTGTGTTGTGTCGCTGGTCATTCTGGATTGTTCTGGACCGTTCTGGGCTCGACCTTTCCCTGCTCCCTCTGCACATCTCGTCCTGCTCTGCTCAGCAGTTGACTAGTCTCATCCTTCTCCCCTCAGAAATCGCCGGCGAAGAAGCTGAGCCACGCCATCAGCAAATCCCTCGGCTGCGTCCCCAGCAGGGAACTGCCCCGGCCCCTCTTCCCTGAGCAGCCCGAGAAGCCCCTGGATCTGGCACACATTGTGTGAGTATCCCTTGGCATCCCATTTTCCTTTGCTCGGTGATGCAGAGCAGGATGGTTGTGGCTGGGTTTGATTTGGCATCAGCAGAGCTTGGAATGATGAGGTTGTGGCTGGGTTTGATTTGGGATCAGCCAGAGGAGATTGGAATGGTAAAGTTGTGGCTGGGTTTGATTTGGGATCAGCAGAGCTTGGAATGGTGAAGTCGTGGCTGGATTTGCCATTGGGATCAGCAGAGGTTGGAATGATAAGGTTGTGGCTGGGTTTGCTTTGGGAGCAGCAGAGGCTGGAAGGGTGAAGTTGTGGCTGGGTTTGGCATTGGGATCAGCAGAGCCTGGGCTGGTGAAGCTGCAGTGCTGTAACTGTTGTGTTTCTCTAAATAATGGGTTGAAATGCGTTGTTTTGTTCAGAACATCTTGTTTTCACACGGGAAGAGACAGGGAATGAGAAGAGACAGGGAACGTGGCTTGGTGGGGTCGCACCACGGCCTGGCTATGTGTTCTGCTCCTGTCTCCGAGCACCTTTTGCCCATCGCTGTGTTGGATCAGACTCCACCTTCTCATTTATTAGAGGTTGAAATTATATCAACAAAGCACATTTATTTGCAAGTTGCTGCTGCCTGTGAGAACCATAGAATCCTGGGCTCCTCCCTCCAAGAAAGCCCTGGAGGGGCTGGAGCACCTCCGGAGAAGGGAGTGGAGCTGGGGAAGGGTCTGGAGAACAGGGGTTGTGGGAACGGCTGAGGGCCCTGGGGGGGGTTGGTCCGGAGAAGAGGAGACTGAGGGGAGACCTCATGGCTCTCTGCAGCTCTTGGAGAGGAGGGTGGAGCCAGGTGGGGGTCGGGCTCAATGAACAAGGCATGGGATGAGAGGAAATGGCCTCAAGTTGCACCAGGGCAGGGTCAGATTTGACACTGGGAACTATTCCTTCCCTGAAAGGGTTCTCAGGCCCTGTCAGAGGCTCACAGGGAGGTGATGGAGTCCCCATCCCTGGAGGGGTTTGAAGGATGGTTGGACGAGGTTCTCAGGGATCTGGTTCAGTAATGGACAGGGACGGTTGGACTCAATCTCAAAGGTCTTTTCCAAGGAAACCATTCTATGATTCTCTGATTTTGACAATCCATTCCAACAACCATTTCCTTACAGCCCCCATTAAAACAGTATTTCTTACTTGTACTCTGAGTTTTCTGCCTTCAGCCTCTGCTCTGTCTCCTCTGTTGCTCCAATCCACTAAAGCTCCCCGGGATTATATTTAATTCCTCTGCGATGGATATTTTTAGAAACAACAAATCATTCCTTGACCTCTGGGTGTGACACTGCGTTACCTGAGACTTGGAATCATAGGATCATGTAATAGTTTGGATTGGAAGGGGCCTCCTCAAAGCCCATTCAGTTTCACCCCCTCCTACAGGATCAGAGGGCTCCAAGCCCCATCCAACAATGTGGGTCCCAACCCAACACCTCCAGGGATGGGGCAGCCACCACTGCTCTGGGCAACCTGGGCCAGGGCCTCCCCACACTCATCGTGAAGAATTTCTTCCCAATGTCCAATCTAAATCTCCCCCCTTCCTATTTAAAGCCGTTCCCCCTCATCCCGTCACTACCAACCCTTGGAAAAAGCCCCTCCCCAGCTTTCCTGGAGCCCCTTTCAGTCCTGGGAGGCTGCTCTAAGGTCTCCCCACAGCCTTCTCTTCTCCACGATGAACAACCCCAACTCCCCCACCCTGTCCTCACAGCAGAAGTTCTCCAGCCCTCAGATCATCTCCGTGGCCTCCTCTGGACTCGCTCCAACAGCTCCAGGTCCTTCCTGTGCTGGGGACTGCAGAGCTGGACCCAGGGCTCCAGGTGGGATCTCCCCAGAGCGCAGCAGAGGGGCAGAATCCCCTCCCTCCCCTCTGCTCCCAGTCTTTGGGTGCAGCCCAGGACACCCTTGGTTTCTGGGTTGGGAGGGCCCATTGCCGGCTCCTGGGGAGCTTCTCCTCCCCCAGCACCCCAAGGCCTTCTCCGCAGGGCTGATCCCAATTCCATCGTCCCCCATCCTCTGTTGATCCCGGGAGCTGTCCCTCCTCCTGCAGTAGATGGAGTTCTTTGACAGTGACTTCATCCATGGACACAATGGATCAAGGGAATCCTGTGGGTTTCATAGACATGGATTTTCAAAAAGCTTTGGAAAGGATAATTTGTTAATGGCTTTAAAGAAATATGGTTGCTACAGGACTGGAAAAAATGGTCTTTACATGTCCTGAAAGCTGTTAGAGGTTTGGGAAGCAATAGGAAGAGGGTAGCAATGGGTTTTCCTTGGGCAGGAGTCCTGAGGTCTGTAAGCAGATCCTGAAGGAACTTATTTGGGATGTCCCCTCCGATGCTGGTGTTCCCAGGAGAGGTTTTTGAAGTGTTATGGACCTCTCTGCTGCTGAACCCACCCCGCCCTGGATGGGAGAGGAACTGGCTGGATTCACTGTGTTTTTATTCTCCTCACCCTTGATGCGAGATCTCTCCACCCTCGGGACGTGTGACAATCACACACACATCACAGACTTTCTGGAAAACCTTCCTGTTAAAGCTCTGTGGCGTCCAAAACCTCCAGGAAGAGATGGAGCCTTTCTCTTAGAGTCAAGGTTGTTGATCCAAATCATCTCCTTAGACGAGGTCAATGGAACCTGGATGAACACAAAGGACAGGAAGCAGAAATGCTTCAGGAGCCGTTTTTTGTTGCAAACAAACATCAAAGGTGGCTTTGGGTAGAAGTTGAGGTCAGGAAACTTTGAATCAAGCAGGTTGACCTCCTGTTTCTCCTTGATTTTTGAGTGTCACCTCCTTCTTCTCTGCTGAGCCCAGGAATGTGCACTTGGGCTCAGGGTTGGGCCCCTCCCTCCAAGAAAGCTCTGGAGGGGCTGGAGC
Organism: Dromococcyx pavoninus; assembly: GCA_033558185.1. Lineage (NCBI taxonomy): Eukaryota > Metazoa > Chordata > Aves > Cuculiformes > Neomorphidae > Dromococcyx > Dromococcyx pavoninus. The sequence continues at coordinate 162,382 of JAUMJL010001232.1, read as the reverse complement.
GCATCTGGAGAAGGGAGCGGAGCTGGGGAAGGGTCTGGAGAACAGGGGTTGTGGGAGCGGCTGAGGGCCCTGGAGGGGTTTGGTCTGGAGAAGAGGAGGCTGAGGGGAGACCTCGTGGCTCTCTGCAGCTCCTGGAGAGGAGGTTGCAGATGGGGGCGGTTGGGCTCTGCTCCCAGGGAACAAGGGATGGGATGAGAGGAAATGGCCTCAAGTTGCACCAGGGCAGGTTTAGATTGGATATTGGGAAAAATTCCTACATGGAAAGAGTGGTGAAGCCCTGGCAGAGGCTCCCAGGGCAGGGGTGGAGTCCCCATCCCTGTAGTGGTTCAAAACCCGTGTGGCCATGGCACTTGGGGACAGGGTTTGGTGGTTGTGATAGGGTTGGGCTGATGTTGGACTGGATGAGCTTGGCAAGATCCCTGGAAGCACTCAAGATCTGGTTGGATGGGACATTGAGCAATGATCTGGTTGTGGATGTCCCTGCTCACTGCAGGGCTTGGGCTGGATGGGCTTTAATGGTCCCTTCCCACCCAAACAGTCCCATGGTTCTCTGAACCCTTTGTTCCACTCTCAGCAGCAGCAGGAGAGGACCAGGGTGGGGAGGGTGAGGAGATTCCTCCTGTACCGGGCGTCGTGTCCTGAGCCAGCAGCAGGTCAGGAGCAGCCAAGAGGAACTCGGAGCGCAGGCACTGGTGCCACCAGGAGCTAAGGATAGGATGAGACAGTTGGCGTTGTTCATCCTGGAGAAGAGAAGGCTTTGGGGAGACCTTAGAGCAGCCTCCCAGGACTGAAAGGGGCTCCAGGAAAGCTGAGGAGGGGCTTTGGATCAGGGAGTGCAGGGACAGGATGAGGGGAAGGGTTTGGAGCTGCAAGAGGGGAGATTGAGATGAGATGTTGGGGAGAAATGTTTTGATGTGAGAGTGGGGAGGCCCTGTCCCAGATTTCCCAGAGCAGTGGTGACTGCCCCACCCCTGGAGGTGTTGAAGGCCAGGTCGGGTGGGGTTTGGAGCCCCCTGATCCAGTGGGAGGTGTCCCTGCCCATGGCAAGGGGTGGGACTGGGTGGGCTTTGAGGTCCCTTCCCACCCAAACCCTTCCATGGTTATGTGTGGGACACCAAGAAGAGTGTCTTGGCTATTGTCACCCATCAGATGCTGCTCAGAGCTGTGGGATTTGGCATCCTGGTGGATTTCTCTGCTGAAGCCTTTGCTGTGAATTCATTTTGCTGGAAACACTGCCTTATTTTTAGCCGTTCGGCTCCTCCCGGCGCTGCTGAGCGAAGCTGTCGGCTTCTTTCACATCACAGGCAGTTTTTACCAAAATTCCATAAAAATACATCTGAAAGCTGTGAAGATGGGCACCAGCAGGAAGATGCCACCTTTCTGTATAAAAGGGCTGAAGAGTTAATTGGATTTGAATTGTGCATTCCCTTTGATTGTGGTATTCTCTTGGGGTTTGCCTTTGAATCCAGCACCTGCCCCACCGAATTCTCCTTTCAGTCCTGGACAAAGGCATTGGAGAGGGAATGGCCTGAAATTGCACCAGAGGAGCTTTAGATTGGATATTGGGAACAATTCCTTCATGGAAAGAGTGGTGAAGCCCTGGCAGAGGCTCCCAGGGCAGAGGGGGAGTCCCCATCCCTGGAGAGGTTTAAAACCTGGGTGGATGAGTTCCTTAGGGACAGGGTTTAGTAAGGGCACAGGGACAGTTGGACTGGATGATCTCAGAGATCTTTTCCAGCCAGATGATTCTGTGATGCCTTGTGCACGTTTGCTCTGTGGATTCAGATGGGAGGTCACTCCTGGCATATGTGGCCAGCTGGGCTCTTGGCTGCTGGAGAAGTGCCTGGAGTGAGGGGTCCCTATCTCACGCCGGAGAGGGATTCTGGCTGCACTTCCCGGCGTTCCTCGAGACCGAGCTGAGCCTGGAGGACAGAGCAGCTTCTAGAGGTTTAGTTCATCCATTGTTTTGCTGCTCTGCACAGGCCAAGTTCTCCTCTGGGTTAATGACTCCCAATGGAGCCTGGAAGAGCTTTGAGTCCTGGGGATGGTGTCCTCTCAGCCCAAGGGCCTGGGAAAACTTATGGAGATCTCCTGCCAGCCTTAGTTTCCTGAAGCACTTTGACCACTTTTATAGCTGAGGAGTTGGGAGCAGAAAGGCTTGGGCACTGTGCATGGTTTGACTGTGACTGCCCTTTTCTCCACCGTGAAGCACAATTCTCCTGTGTTTTGGGTTCTTTGCCTGTGTGGCTGTGGTGGGCTGAGAGCAGAATCATAGAAACATCCCATCAGTAAGGTTGGAAAAGACCTCTATGGTCATCAAATTCAACCATCACATGCTGTTCCTTGCTGGATAAAACGCCTCGATTTCAGCTAGTAGAAGGTTTCGAGCAAAGGGAACAGGAACCTCCACTGTTGGATGATAATTCTGGATTTCTATGATTCTGTTTTCAGTTCTTTTCTATTCATGTGGGACGTCAGTTGTGTCCTGAGCAGTTGCAGCACCGTGGGCAGCTCTGGCCTGACCCCTGGCACTGGGGTCTCGTCAGGGTACCAAGGGGGTTCTGCCCCTCTGCTGCGCTCTGGGGAGACCCCACCTGGAGTCCTGGGTCCAGCTCTGGAGTCCTGCGCACAGGAAGGACCTGGAGCTGTTGGAGCGAGTCCAGAGGAGGCCACGGAGATGATCCAAGGGCTGGAGAACCTCTGGAGTGAGAACAGGGTGGGAGAGTTGGAGTTGTTCATCCTGGAGAAGAGAAGGCTGTGGGGAGACCTCTCCCACTCTGTCCTCACAGCAGAGGTTCTCCAGCCCTTGGATCATCTCCGTGGCCTCCTCTGGACTCGCTCCAACAGCTCCAGGTCCTTCCTGTGCGCAGGACTCCAGAGCTGGACCCAGGACTCCAGGTGGGGTCTCCCCAGAGCGCAGCAGAGGGGCAGAACCCCCTCCCTCCCCTCTGCTCCCACTCTTTGGGTGCAGCCCAGGACACCCTTGGTTTCTGAGTTGGGAGCGCCCATTGCCGGCTCCTGGGGAGCTTCACCTCCCCCAGCACCCCAAGGCCTTCTCCTCAGTTGTGCTCCCAATCCCATCATCCCCCATCCTCTATTGATCCCGGGGGCTGCTCTGACCCAGGTGCAGGACCTTGGCCTTGGCCTTGTTGAACCTCATGAGGTTCCCACAGTCCTCTTCTCGAGCCTGTCCAGGTCCCTCTGGATCCCATCCCATCCTTCTGGTGTCACCACTGCCCCTCTCAGCTTGGTGTCACCCCCAAACCTGCTGAGGGTGCCCTTGATCCTTCTGTATCATCAAGGAAAATACTGGAGAGCACTGGTCCCAGTATGGACCGCTGAGACAGGGGATCTCTTGGAACAGGCAGGAGCCACTTAAAATCAGAAATGTCTTCATTGTGATTAACTGGGAGGTGGAATTTCCGAGTGGTGACAAACGGGTCTGAGCTCTTTAATGACCGTGGGCTGTGACAGCCTGGTCAGGAGCCACAGGGATCCTCATCCCCGTAGGGCAGCTCTTGGGTCACAGCCTGGAGCTTCCTTTGTTGTGTTTGTCCTTCTCCAGGGGGACATTGTGTTCTGGGGAGGGATTTGCACTGTGATGTCAATTAATTCAAGGGGAAGAATGTAGTGAAATTCCAAGTGTTATCACTAAGAACTTCAGCTCCGCGTGGATGGCTGCAGGGGGACAGGGCAGAGGGCAGCTCCGGCTTTTGTCTCCGAACAGGGATAACGGGTTTGGGTTGAAAAAACAGGAAAAGGATCCCCAGTTCTTTCTCAGCCGGGCAGTTCATTGCTGCCCGCTCTGGTCCAACCCGACCCCCTTCCGTGGGATAACGTTCCGCGATGCCGCATCACGTGGCGGCTCCGTCTCCGTAGAGACCGCGCGGTGCCGCGCGTCGGGATGCCGGGATGCTGTGCGGGACACCAGCTCGGCCGGGGCACGGAGCGGCCGCCCTCACCACCGAGGTTTGTTGGCTTTGCCTCCCTCGCCCGTCCCAATGAGAATTCCTGGCGGGTACCTGCAGGGCAGTTGGGGTGCGGGAGCGCGCGGGGAAGGGCAGAGGTGACTGCGGGGCGCTCGTTTGCATCCGGAGGGGTTTGCGGGAGCGGCCATGCCGGGAGGGATCCTGCGCTCGGCTTTTGTTGTTCCTGGCTGGCGGGGACAGCTCGGACAAAGGGCTTGGAGAGGGATGCGGCGCGGGGCGGCTTCCAAGGAGCAGCCTGGAATGGGGGTGAGGGCTTCGCCACCGTCCTTCCTCTGAGTCATTCCGAACAAGGCAAGAACGAAGTCCTTGTGGAGTGACATCGTCCCCCCGCGCCCTGTTTACCTCAGGAATTGTCATTAATGGGTCATTCCCACCATGTGGCATCCTATAGGAACCAGGATTTTGTCCGGATAAGGAATATGCAGGTTGCAAATGAGGCGCAATAAGGAACTCTCCGTGTGGCAGCGACCCCGAGCAGCTCCTGCCCTTCCCTTTCCAGCCGGAGGATGCTCTGTGCTGCTTTTGTCAGGGACGTGGCCCACAAATAAAGGGGCCCTCTCGTAAAAACCAACGAGGGCTTCCTCCTAAAATCACTCAGACCCGGCACATCCTGTGCTTTCCCACCAGGGGTTATTACAAAGCTCAGGGATTGATTCCCCTCCCTGCTCATCCTTTTGGAAAACCTCAAATATCCCTTAGTATTTCCAGGATCGTGATGGGTTTTAAGTCCTCAGCATCTTTCATTTGTCTCGGACTGACTGCAAATACCTGGAATTGTGTTTTAAGTTACTACAAACCCTGTGAAATTAAGTCCTTTCCTCATTCCTGCTGATAAAATAACCTAGATTTACCATTTTCCCAAGGACAGAACAGACAAAGTCTCTGAGTCCCCTCCCGGGCGCCGGGCGTTGCGAAGCCGCACTGAGCCAGGGTCGTTATCCCAGCTTTAGTAATAGGGCCGGCACTGGGACGCTGCTGTATCCAAACACAGCTTAAAAAGCTTCCCTTTGCAAATTTTCAGGCTGCTATTTTTGGTTTATACATTTTTAACCACAATTATTGTTGGATTATGCACTGTGAATTGTTTTTTTTCCTGCCTGCCTTTGCATCGGGGCACCTTGGAGCTCGTTTGATGCTGAGTGAAATGAATCCCAGTTAAAAAACAGGTGTAAAAGCCCCTAAAGGTGTGGAGAAAACTTAGCTGAATGCTTTAAAAGGTAGCAGAGACCACGTTTCTCATCTTATCCACAAATAAAAATCTATTCTGGAATAGCTTAAGAATAGGAACTGGCCTTTTTGGGATGTTTAAACTAACAAAGAGAACAAAGGAGTCGGGAATCTGTAACCTATTGAGGGCAGATTTCCTTGGCAGTAGCTCACAGGGGTTGTACCAGCCCAGGGTGTGGAGCTCTGGATCAACAGCACAGCAGTTCTGGACCCTTTGATGGGGAATGTGAGGATCAGGGTGAGGGAGGGGATTCTGCCCCTCTGCTGCGCTCTGGGGAGACCCCACCTGGAGCCCTGGGTCCAGCTCTGGAGTCCTGAGCACAGGAAGGACCTGGAGCTGTTGGAGCGAGTCCAGAGGAGGCCACGGAGATGATCCAAGGACTGGAGAACCTCTGCTGTAAGGATAGGGTGGGAGAGTTGGGGTTGTTCATTGTGGAGAAGAGAAGGCTGTGGGGAGACCTCAGAGTAGCCTCCCAGGACTGAAAGAGGCTCCAGGAAAGGTGGGGAGGGGCTCTGGATCAGGGAGTTCAGGGACAGGATGAGGGGAAGAGTTTGGAGCTGAAAGGGGGGAGATTGAGATGAGATCTTGGGGAGAAATGTTTTGGTGTGAGGGTGGGGAGGCCCTGGCCCAGGTTTCCCAGGGAAGTGGTGGCTGCCCCATCCGTGGAGGTGTTGAAGGCCAGGTTGGATGGGTCTTGGAGCCCCCTGATCCAGTGGGAGTTGTCCTTGCCTGTGGCAGGGGGTGGGCTTTGAGGTTCCTCCCATCTGAAATCTTTGGGACTCCACCACTGTCCTGGGCAGCCTCTGCCAGGGCTGGACAACCCTTTCTGTGAAGGAATTGTTCCTCATATCCAAGCTAAATCTCCCCGACACAACATGAGGCTGTTGCCCTTGTCCTGTCGCTTGCTACGTGCCATCCTTCATCTCTTTTCCTCTTTTATAAGGAGGAAGAGGAGACAGTTTCTTGTTCCTTAAGACAAAATCCTACCCAAGATTAAAAAAAACCACCAAACCCACTGTTCAAGGACTTCATACATTTCATAGAATTGTAGAATTGCTTGGTTGGAGAAGACCTTCGAGGTCATCGAGTCCAACCATCCCTGTCACTACTGAACCAGACCCCTGAGCACCTCATCCACCCGGCTTTTGAACCCCTCCAGGGATGGGGACTCCACCACCTCCCTGGGAGCCTCTGACAGGGCTTCACAACTCTTTCCATGAAGGAATTGTTCCTGATGTCCAATCTGATCTTGCCCTGGTGCAACTTGAGGCTATTTCCTCTCATCCCATCCCTTGGGAGCAGAGCCCAACCCCCACCTGGCTCCAGCCTCCTTTCAGGCAGTTGCAGCCTCCTCCTCTCAAGGCTGTTTCTCATTTATGCTTCGTACCTCTAAAATTAAACGTATTTAATATTATCAAATATCCTGCTGCAAAAGTATCCAGAAGCCTCCTCTGCTCTCTGGACCTGAGCACTGTTCCAGCACAGCTTTCACCCACGGCTCGGCGCACTCTTCCTTTGGAAATGCTGCCTCCCAAGTCCTCCTTGCCAAGAGAAATGAGAAATCGTGGGCTTGATCCTCCAGTCCAGCCTCGACGTCATGCACGGAGCAGGATTGGCTGCCGAGGGCCTGAGTCTGGCTGCTTGGGTTAGGCCAGAGATGCTCCATCAGGATCCCTTGGGTGACAAAGGCTGCTGGAAGAGTGTCCTTAGACCGGACCGTGAGCTTTTGGATGGAGAGGAGGAAAGAAGAGCATGAAAGAAAATCTGGGAGAGGTGGGATTGTTTATCCTGGAGAAGAGAAGGGTGTGGGGAGACCTTAGAGCAGCCTCCTAGGACTGAAAGGGGCTTCAAGAGAGCTGAGGAGTGGCTCTGGATCAGGGAGTGCAGGGACAGGATGAGGGGAAGGGTTTGGAACTGAGAAAGGGGAGATTGAGATGAGATTATAGGGAGAAATGTTTTGGTGCGAGGGTAGCTTTGCCTGGGTCATCACTGCTGATCAAAGCTATCTTCTGGCAGGTTTCTAATTGATTGCTTGTGACTTTGATATCCAAGGGGGAACTGAAGAGGGGAAGTCAAAGGAAGAAGCCTCGATCCAGTCATGCTGCCGTGAGCACAGTGGTTTGGAGGTTCTGGCTCTGAACCATCTATGCTACTGATCTTCCTGACCTTCACAGAACCATGGACTAGCTTGGGTTGGGAGGGACCTGAAAGCCCATCCAGTCCCACCCTGTGCCATGGGCAGGGACACCTCCCACTGGATCAGGGGGCTCCAAGCCCCATCCAACCTGGCCTTCAGCACCTCCAGGGATGGGGCAGAAACCACTTCTCTGGGCAACCTGGGCCAGGGCCTCCCCACCCTCAACCTGAAGAATTTCTTCCCAATGTCCAATTTCAATCTCCTCCGTCCAATTTAAAGCCGTTCTCCCTCATCCTGTCACTCCAGGCCCTTGAAAAAGGCCCCTCCCCAGCTTTCCTGGAGCCCCTTTCAGTCCTGGGAGGCTGCTCTAAGGTCTCCCCACAGCCTTCTCTTCTCCACGATGAACAACCCCAACTCTCCCACCCTGTCCTCACAGCAGAGGTTCTCCAGCCCTCGGATCATCTCTGTGGCCTCCTCTGGACTCGCTCCAACAGCTCAGGACTCCAGAGCTGGACGCGGGGCTCCAGGTGGGGTCTCCCCAGAGCGCAGCAGAGGGGCAGAATCCCCTCCCTCCCCTCTGCTCCCACTCTTTGGGTGCAGCCCAGGACACCCTTGGTTTCTGGGTTGGGAGCGCCCATTGCCGGCTCCTGGGGAGCTTCACCTCCCCCAGCACCCCAAGGCCTTCTCCTCAGTTGTGCTCCCAATCCCATCATCCCCCATCCTCTGTTGATCCCGGGGGCTGCCCTGACCCAGGTGGCAGGACCTTTCCCTTGGCCTTGTTGAACCTCATGAGGTTCCTACATCTGGGAGTCACTCCTGGTTCCTGGTCACTCCCAACTCCTCCCAGGAAATCCTTGGGAGAGCTGTCTTTGACTCAGCCCAGAACTGTGTTAGGGCCTGCTAAGGACCTCACTGTGAGGACCATTGATTCCGGGTCACTGGAGGCTCCTTGGCTCTGCTTTATTCCCCAGTTTCAGAGGGGCCAAACTGGCTCCGGATGGCGCCGTCAAAAAAGACTCTTGAAGGCTGGTGGGACATAAACTGTGGGAACAGTTCTAAGTGAGCCCTGCTGGGTGGGCTCTGAGTCTTTCCCTTGGTAGGTGGGATCTGCTGGGTTTGTTACTGGTTTTGGAGAACCTGCAGTCCAAGAAGGAAGGTTTCTGTTGCACAGTCAATACATTTCCATACAACAACATGGCTTTGTCGTCTTTCACGGCGGGAGGACACAAAGCATTTCCTTGCTCCTTGGACCTTCTCCCTCCACCCCACAGTTCCTTTTGGTCCTTTAGCCTCGGTGGTGGCTTTGCAAGAGTCAGGAGACTCGCAGACCCCCCGTGCCAGGACGAGATCGCTTTTCACGGCCGTGTCTGGTGCCTCTTTGTCCTGTCACAAGTGCCTGGCGTCGCGCCAGGTGGAGGGGGAGAGGCTCCGTTCTCCTCCCGGTGTCCTTGTGCCACGCTGAACGTCTGCCAGATCCTGTTTGTGGCAGATGGGAAGGTTCTGAGCAGGAGCCGTGGTGGAGTCTCCAGCAAAGGGCATTTCGAGCAGACGCTGCAGCCAAGACCTTGATATCAGAAGAGAGGTTTGTGTGAAGTTAAAGAGAGGGGTTGGAACAAAGGAACAGCAACAAATCCATGGGGAGCCCCAGGGCAGTTCACTGGCTGCAACCTCCTTCCCACTGATGGCTCCAGGAAAGCTGGGGAGGGGCTTTTTACACATCCCTGGAGTGATGGACGGGGGGGAACAACTTTAAATTGGAAGAAGGGAGATTGAGATTGGACATAGGAAAGAAATTCTTCAGGATGAGGGTGAGGAGGCCCTGGCCCAGGTTGCCCAGAACAGTGGTGGCTGCCCCATCCCTGGAGGTGTTGAAGACCAGGTTGGATGGGGCTTGGATCCCCCTGATCCAGTGGGAGGTGTCCCTGCCCATGGCAGGAGGTGGGACTGAGTGGGCTTTGAGGTCCCTTCCCACCCAAACTATTCCATGATTCTATGATTCTGTGAAACTGAGAACCAAACCGACAGTGTCTGTGGCTGCTCCATCGATGATTCCTTGTTTTTATAAATCTTTGTTTAATTTCTTTCACCGTTTCAGTATCTGCCCTCGTTTGAATGGTTCCTGCATCTGTTTTACCCCCTTACCCCCATCTGACCATGCTGAAGGTCTGCGATGCCATCACAAACGTGACCTTGTCTTCATTCCAGTGTCACCCATGAGCTGTGTGGGGCTCTTGGACCAAAGCAGACGGAGCTTTTCCAGTGTGCTCGTGCGACTGCAGCCCCTGGGCGCGGTGGTGCCCCAGAGGGGGCCATGTCCTCTTCCCTAGCGTTGCGTTCATTTCCCCTTTGGATTTCTAAATCACTGACTGGGATAAACCTTTCTCTTTCAGCCCTCCGAGGCCGCTGGCGAACATGAACGACCCCGTGGTGAGCCACGTGTCCTCGGGAGCCCCTACGCCAACCAAAAGGTGGGTCTGCCTCGCCAGCCTGGTCGTTCCCGTCCATGAGAGGTGCAGCCCATGGGGTACGGGTTGGGTGTCTCCAGGACCCCTCCAACACCAACCTCCCAGCGTGTGCACGGTGTTGGTCACAGCAGGAACTCTTTGCAGAGCTTGCTCGGTCCCTGAGGAGCAATTTTCTTATCTTGGAGAAGGTGTGATCGCACAGGAGTGACTGAATATCTAAAGAGGTCTTTGTTTTCCTTTTCAATCACACCTTCCTTCCAAAGCTTCTCCAAGAAAGGGTGGTTTTGTTGTCTCACAGGCTTCTCTGTGCACAAAGGGGTTGTCCTGTCCTCCTGGAGGTGTTTCACAGAACAAAAATACTGCGTTGCCGCTCTTAACGCTTCTTCTCCAAACACAGCTGAGCTGTTGAAGGTCTTTCAAGCTACCGAAGTCTACCAGAGCATTTGGGGTTGAGTTGGCTTTGGGTTTGCCTTTACTTGGTGATGTTTCTGCAAGTGCTCATGTGTAAATGTGCAAAAACCCATCAGAGCCAGGTGTTTGCACTTTGTCTGGTTGAGGTGCACCAAGAGAATCAGAAGGTACCTCATGGGAGATGTCTCTTGGCCAAAGCTGTGAAGGAATGGGTGTTCTCTGCAGGGACTGAGGAGCTGAAGCTGGTGGAGGGTTTAGAGCCCAAGGCTTATGAGGAGCAGCTGAGGGTTCTGGGTTTGGTCAATCTGGAGAAAAGGAGGCTGAAGGGAGACCTCATCGCTCTCTACAACTTCCTCAAAAGAGGTTGGAGCAAGTTGGGAGCTGGGCTCTTCTCCCAAGGAACAAGTGATGGGATGAGATGAAACGGCCTCAAGATGTGTCAGGGGAGGTTTATGTTGGATATCAGGAGGAATTCCTTCACTGAAAGGATTCTCAGGCCCTGGCAGAGGCTTCCAGGGAGGTGGTGGAATCCCCATCCCTGGAGGGGTTTAAAAGATGAGATGATGTACTTGGGGATGGGGTCCAATGGTGAACTTAGCAGGACTGGATTGATGGCTGGACTCGGTGATCTTAAAGGTCTTTTCCAACCCAAACCATTCTGTGGTTCTGTCACTGCTTTAGTGACGAGGTGGCACTCCAGAGGCAAGCCAGGTCCCTCATTTCCAGCAGGAATCCCTGAGCAAGGATCCATGCACTTCCTGCTACTTCCCAAGACAAAACCCAATCAGTTGTGGATGCAAGGTTTGATCTGACTGCGTTGAAACGATTTCAGTCTCTGTCTATAAATCAACCCATCACGACACACACCCACCCCTGGAGGTGCTCAAGGCCAGGCTGGATGAGGCTTGGAGCCCCCGATCCAGTGGGAGGTGTCCCCATGGCAGGGGGTGGGATTGGATGGGCTTTGAGGTCCCTTCTAACCCAAACCGTTGCATGATTCCGTGGTTTTCCAGTAGTTGCCAAATCCTTCTGTTATTGGTACAGGACAGCAGTCTGTGCAGGACACTGTGTGGTGTCAAATCCGGGATGCAGTAGAGTCCCTCTCATGGGAGATTCTCAAGACGCAGTTAGACAAGGTTCTCACCTTACCTGGGCTCCCTTCTCCATGAGAGGCTGGACCAGATGACCCCGTAAGGCCCCTTCCAGCCTGGGCTGTTCTAGATTCCTATGAAATACACCTTGTTCTGGGACAGTAGAAGCAAAGAGGCTGAGAAAGCAGAGGTTTCCCAAATCTGGTGCAGTGCAGAGCCCTCCCGTGGGAGTCCTTGAGCAAGTCCTTGACATCTCCTGGTGGCTGGGCTGCTCAGGACCTTGTGGGCAGAGTCTTTGCCATTGTCTGTGCTTTCACGCTCTGCCTGGGGCCCGGCTGTGTTCGCTGAGGTGCAAACACCAATCTTCCAGTCTCCACTAGAGAAGACCCTACTTTGGGCACAGAGGAGTTCTCCTACACCTGTCTCATCTTCTTGAGTGGAAGGTCTTAGAGAACGGAGTGGTGCAACCCTCTGTCAGCTCTGACTGAGGAGCAATGGTTAATCAGGTGTGTGATCACCTCATTACTCAGTTTCTACCTCTTAATTCCACAATCATCAAGACCATCATCTCCCTCGTCTGGTAGGGAGAGCTTCCTGGTGCCACCAGGGCGTGTGCTCCAACATTTCACCTGGTTTCAGTGCTGGTCAGTGGGTGTGAAAGTGGCCTTTTCGTCTCATGGAATGGTGCAGTCCCAGGAACTGTTCCTCCCTTTCTGTGTGTTTGGAGATTTCTTTCTTTCCAAGCTTGTCCTTGCTGGAGGGGTTTAAAAGCCGTGTGGATGTGGTGCTTAAGGACAGGGTTCAGTGGTGGGGTTGGCAGTGTGGGGCTTATGGTTGGACTCGATGAGCTGAAAGGTCTTTTCCAACCTAAATGGTTCCACGATTCTACTGTGTTATGTCTAAAACTGGTATCTGGTCTGGAAGAAGAGGACAGAGTGAGCCTTGGGTCCAGATTCCCCACAGCAATCATCTCCAGGTTTCTTGTTTGTGAAATACCTGGAGAGACTCAGGTGGGACAGGAGCCGAGAGGGCAACCGTGTCCTGGGGACACCAAACACAGCACCAAGCACAACACCACTGGGCCAGGGAGGGGATTGTCCCGCTCTGCTCTGCTTTGGGGAGGCCCCACCTCAAGGATTGGGGGCACTTTGGGGCCCCCCGGGATAAAAAGAACATCAAAGCACTGGAGAGAGTCCAGAGGAGGCCCCAAAGCTGGGGAAGGGTCTGGAGGGGAAATCCTAGGAGTAGAGGCTGAACTTGGTCTGTTCAGCTGGAGAAGAGGAGACTGAGGGGGGATCTCAGAGCTGTTCGCTGCCTTCTCCCAAGGGAGGGAGGGGAAACCCCCCATGGCAGGGGGTGGCACTGGGTGGGCTTTGAAGTCCCTTCCCACCCAGACCATTCCAGGATTCCGGGGCTGAGTCACTGAACGTGCTGAAGCATCCTTGGCCCATCTCTTATCCCGTTGGGGCTCAGAAGTCACCGTCTGTGTTGGCTTTGGTTCCTCTTTCCCTTAGACTTGGAAGATCCATGGGGTCAGTTGTTGATAGTGGAGGAGAGCTGGGGTTTTCCCTCTTTGGCACTTTCTTCTGTTGCCATTCTGTCAGTTCCCATCTGTTCTCCCCAAGATTTATTGCAGTCGCTGTTGCTGCAGGTTAATCCATGAGATTAAAGAACCATCACTGAATAAAATCAAGGCCCTGGTTTCCCTCGCGGGAGGCGCCGTCACATCTTGGCAGCAGGAAATAAGGATAACAGGGTGGCTGAGGTGGCTTTGGTGAACTGGATGGGGTTGGGATCTGCATTTCAAAGAGCTGAAGCTGTGAAGTGGCCGCCGTTCACGGGGTTGGCTTCTCTGTCAAAGCCAAATTTGTTCCTAAAACTGGTGGTGTTTTCTACACATGCAATAAAGGAGGGGGGGGGATGTAAGCAGTGACACATCTGCCTGTCTGTGGGCACAGGATTCATCCTGAAAACAGAAAGGACAGGGTTCAGCCTGTCTTGGAATGTCCTCAGCGCTGAAAGGGCATCCGCAAAGCACTGTGGTGTTCCCTGGAAATATGGAAAGTGAGTGAAAGGGGGGATCCTGCCTGGGTCCTCTCCATTCTGAGGAGCATTTTACATTTCAGAGAATCATCACATAGAACCATGGAATAGTTTGGGTTTTGGAAGGGACCTCAAAGTCCATCCAGTCCCATCCCATGCCATGGGCACGGACACCTCCCACTGGATCAGGGGGCTCCAAGCCCCATCCAACCTGGCCTTCGACACCCCCAGGGATGGGGCAGCCACCACTGCTCTGGGAAACCTGGGCCAGGGCCTCCCCACCCTCACAGCAAAACATTTCTCCCCAAGATCTCATTTCAGTCTCCCCTCTTGGAGCTTCAAACTGTTGTCCTTTGTCCTAAAGAGTGAAAGGCAGAGCACCCAAAGGAGCCCTGCTTGGTGCTCCCCTTCAGTCCCTGCACATCGCTTCGAGGAACCTCTGTTGTTTCCAGCCTCCTCATCCTCTGCTTTCTGGGGGAAAAATACAGAGGGACAATGGGCTCTCCAGATCCCAGCACTTCAAGAAGTTTTGCACAGGAGGCAGGGAGCTCTGTGTTGTCTCTCAAACGTTGTGGACAGAATGAGATCAGAGAGACTTTGCCCTCATGAGCAGTGAAGCTCTGGGACCGACACTGGGGGTGTGGGGGCAGCAGTTGGGGCTGTGGGGGCAGCAGTGGGGCTGTGGGACCAGCAGTGGGGCTGTGGGACCAGCAATGGGGCTGTGGGACAAGCAGATGAGCTCTGGGACCAGCAGGGGGGCTTGTGAGACCAGCAGAGGGGCTGTGGGACCAGCAGTGGGGCTGTGGGACCAGCAGATGAGCTCTGGGACCAACAGGGGGACTGTGGCCGTGCTCAGATCTGGGGGGTTTCATGTTTCCATGTGTAATGGGACAACTCTGGTATTTTTCATCTTGCAAAATGTAGATTCCTAAATGAACAAAGCTGATGGATTCCATGGGACACTGACATTGAGTGGGGTTGTGTCAAAAGGGGGGCAGAGGCTGCACTCATTGAGACACAGAGGGGATATTTTAATGTAGCCTTGCCTGTGTTTGTTACCTATGATAGAATTGTGTAATTAGGGAATCTTTGAGGTTGACAAAAGCCCTCCAAGCTCATCCAGTCCAACATCAGCACAACCCCACCGTGCTGACCAAACCCTGTCCCCAAGTGCCACAGTCACAGGGTTTTTAAACCCCTCCAGGGATGGGGACTCCACCACTGCCCTGGGGCAATTTGAGGCCATTCCCTCTCATCCCATCCCTTGGAAGCAGAGACCAACACCCCCCTGGCTCCACCCTCCTCCAGGAGCTGCAGAGAGCCATGAGGTCTCCCCTCAGCCTCCTCTTCTCCAGACCAAACCCCCCCAGGGCCCTCAGCAGCTCTCACAGCCCCTGTTCTCCAGACCCTTCCCCAGCTCCGCTCCCTTCTCCAGACGCGCTCCAGCCCCTCCAGGGCTTTCTTGGAATGGAAATACATCAAAATGATACAACAAACACAATATTTCTTGGCTGTTTACAACCAGGAGCCTTTCTGAACTGAGGGGGCTGATGTGTCTCTGCTGTAAGGGTCAGCCAAGTTCATTAAGTGTTATTTATTTTAGCTAATTGATTTTAAATGACTTCAGGAACAGCTTTGTTCCTCCTGTGCTCAGTGTGCCCCGTTCCTCTGTCAGTAATCCTGTTCCCAAGGGTGACCCATCCTCAAAGAGGGTGATGACGTGCGTTCCCCTCTTTTAAATACCCTTCCACGTGGTGTTTTTCCTCAGCAGCCAGGGTTGGCCCAGGGGTTGTGCAGCATCTTTTACATTGTGGATCCCCGTTAGGATGTAAATGAGTCATGTTTCAGTGTTGTTGAAGTTGGATGAGGCTTGGAGACCCCTGATCCAGTGGGAGGTGTCCCTGCCCATGTTTGGAACTGGGTGATCTTTAAGGTGCTCTCCAACCCAAACCATTCTGTGGTTCTATGATGTATGAGCCATGGGAAAAGAGGCATGGATCGTACTCTGTGTTTGCCTAAAAGGCTGAAATCCACCTCTTGGGTCCTCTGGATGTGTCAGAGTGATGCCCTTCACAAGTGCTCAGGTCTCTATGTGGAGGCCGTTCCTCGGAGCTGGCGGCACTGACTTCCTGTGCAGATTGTGTGGATGGATAAACTATTCCAGGGCGTGACATAGCAGACCTGGTGGAGGTGTCCACCTCAAGGAGAGCAACCCAGCAGTGCCCCTTCTCCTTCCTGTTGGCGTAAAGGGAGAGCAGAGAGCTCCTTCACATTGAGGAGCCTCTGGTGGTATCATTCAGGGAGGCAAATGGAGCTGTTGGAGCGAGTCCAGAGGAGGCCACGGAGATGATCCAAGGGCTGGAGAACCTCTGCTGTGAGGACAGGGTGGGAGAGTTGGGGTTGTTCAGTCTGGAGAACAGAAGGCTGTGGGGAGACCTTAGAGCAGCCTCCCAGGACTGAAAGGGGCTCCGGGAAAGCTGGGGAGGGGCTTTTTCCAAGGGACAGGATGAGTGATGGAATGAGGAGGAATGGCTTTAAATTGGAAGAGGGAGATGTAGATTGGACATTGGGAAGAAATTCTTCATGATGAGGGTGGGGAGGCCCTGTCCCAGGTTTCCCAGAGCAGTGGTGGCTGCCCCATCCCTGGAGGTGTTGAAGGGCAGGTTGGATGGGCCTTGGAGCCCCCTGATCCAGTGGGAGGTGTCCCTGCCCATGGCAGGGGGTGGGACTGGATGGGCTTTGAGGTCCTTTCCCACCCAAACCATTCCATGGTTCTATGATCATACCAAGAGGGACTTTCTTTCAAGACAAGATAAAAATACCTTTGTGCAGAGGCCAGGGAGGTCCCAGCTCAGGCTTTGCTGTGCTCAGAGAGGATGTGACAATACTTTACAGCCAGATGGAGGAGAAAGGAATGGCGAGGAGGAGGGAAGGATAAGGACAAGGTCAGCATCAGCCTGATAATTGCCATCTAAAGCTCTGTGTTTCAGTACTTGTGATTTAAATTGTTCTCTAGACGCCTGCAGATAATCATTTATAACCTGTGGTTTGAAATCCTCCGGGTGCAGTTGGGAGTCTGTGGGTTCTGAGGAAGATGCATTTGGTGAGTGCATGGAGAGTTTAAGGGGAGGAGAAGATGGTCAGAAAGCACCTTCAAGGGGAAGAGTTGGGCAGTTGATCCACTGCTCCGCAGTGGGTGTGAGCTTCTAGATCAAGAGGAAAACATCTAAATGGAATTGAAAGGAAATGTTGGGTTTGGAATCTGAATGGGAAAGAAGTTTCTCTTGCTCTTGGCTTGCAGATGGCCTGGGGCTAAGGTAAACATAGAGGGTTCCCGGGCTCTGCAGCATCATGGGATCAGGTGACATGGGACCTGCGGGCACGGTCGCGGTGCTGCATCCTGATGCTGCTTGGATGGTGCCTTCTAACCCTCTGCTGTGCTGAAAGCTTTGGTCAGCCTTTACACTGCTTCTCACATCAGCTGCTTTCACCTTTCCTGGTGTTCTCTCCTCTGTTCTGTGGTCCTGCCCCGCTTTATTCCGTATTCTTCCGCTCAAGTCATATTTCCTGTTTTTCCTCCTCCTAACTCGTGGTGGGTTTTCCAGTGACAGTCGTGGTGTCCACAAAGGGTGATCCTCCCTCCTAATCTGCTCTGGAGAGACCCCACCAGGAGTCCTGGGTCCAACTCTGGAATCCCCAGTATAAGAAGGACCTGGAGCTGTTGGAGTGGGTCCAGAGGAGGCCACGGAGATGATCCGAGGGCTGGAGAATCTCTGCTGTGAGGACAGGGTGGGAGAGTTGGGGTTGTTCATCGTGGAGAAGAGAAGGCTGTGGGGAGACCTTAGAGCAGCCTCCCAGGACTGAAAGGGGCTCCAGGAAAGCTGTGGAGGGGCTCTGGATCAGGGAGTGCAGGAACAAGAATAGGGGAAGGGTTTGGAGCTGCAAGAGGGGAGATTGAGATGAGATGTTGGGGAGAAATATTTTGGTATGAGGGTGGGGATGCCCTGTCCCAGGTTTCCCAGAGCAGTGGTGGCTGCCCCATCCCTGGAGGTGCTGAAGGCCAGGTTGGATGGAGCTTGGAGCCCCCTGATCCAGTGGAGGTGTTTGGAACTGGTTGGGCTTTGAGGTCCCTTCCAACCCAAACCATTCCATGATTCCAGGGGTTTATGATTTACCTTTTTGGGGGGGAGATTGCAGGCAATTATCTGCCCTGGGGTTCCCCATGGATTTGTTGCTGTTCCTTTGTTCCAACCCCTCTCTTTATCTTCACACAAACCTCTCTTCCGATATCAAGGTCTTGGCTGCAGCGTCTGCTCGAAATGCCCTTTGCTGGAGACTCCACCATGGCTTCTGCTCAGAAACTTCCCATCTGCCACAAACAGGATCTGGCAGATGTTCAGCGTGGCACAAGGACAGGGCTGGAGCCCCTCTGCCATGAGGACAGGCTGGGAGAGCTGGGGTTGTTCAGCCTGGAGAAGGGGAGGCTCTGGGGAGACCCTAGAGCAGCCTGTAAGGCGGGGATGTTGCAACTGGATGGGCTTTAAGGTCCCTCCCAACCTAAACCATTCCATGATTCTGTGGTTCTGTGACTGGATCTTTACTCGTCCCAGGTTCCACTGACAAAGTGCAGCTGCTCTTTGTGGTTCCTGCTCTGCGAGTGCCTCCCTTGGAGGAACAGGGAGGAGGTTGGCAGGAGGTACCTTAGCTCTGCCTTCTGGGATCCGTGGGGGTGCAGGGCTGCCCAGACGTGTTCTGGAGCAGACTGGGACACCAGACAGGTCACCTGTGTTCCTGGGTGAGAATTGTGGAATCACAGAACCACAGAATGGGTTGTGTGGGAAGGGACCTCAAAGCCCATCCAGTCCCACCCCCTGCCATTGGCAGGGACACCTCCCACTGGATCAGGGGATCCAAGCCCTATCCAACCTGGCCTTCAACACCTCCAGAGATGGGGCAGCCACCACTGCACTGGGAAACCTGGGCCAGGACCTCCCCACCCTCACATCAAAACATTTCTCCCCAGGATCTCAACTCCTCTCCCCTCTTGCAGCTTCAAACCATTCCTCATCACCTATGGCAGAGGGGTTGGAACTGGATGATCTTTAAAGGTCCCTTCCAAGCCAAGCCATTCCATTATTCCATCCCTGCTCCTCCCCATCCAGAGCCCCTCCAATCATGAACCAGATGTGTTCCACACAGGCTGTTCATGCACACAATAATTCCATTTTAACTCTTATTTTTCTCCCAGCCCCAGGAGCTCCACTTGCTGTTCCCATGCTGAGTTAACTATGGGGTCATTTCTGCCGGGCCTTTTCCTTTCCTGAAGAACATTTCTAACGGGTTGCAGTGAAAAATCACTTGGATTGTGCGTTGTTGTTGCAATGTCCCTGCTCCAAAGCACATCTGAAATCAAGCCTTTCAGTGCCTGCCAGCAGTCAGGCTTCAAATCTCCCCTGTGCTGTGGTTGATGGTGAAGCCTCTTTCTTGTTACATCCAAAGGTTGCTCCTCGCCTGCAGGGGCTGCCCTGGGTAATTCCTTTTTGCCTCTTTTTTTCACAGGGCTCCCTCAGCTCCTGGCAGGCAGCCCTGACGTGTCACTGCACATAACGGGGCAGAAAAGGGTTTGGCTTCCTTAAAAAAAATGTGAATTCTCTTTTTGTAGGATCAGGAGATTGATGGGGAAAGCAATAAATGCCCTGTTTGTAAGAGCTGCTCAAACAAACCCTTCCCGGATGTGTGTGGAGAGGATTTAATTGTGCTTAAAAAAGCGAAATTGCGGCTGGAATTCCTGACGTGGAGATGAAAAATGGAATTTCTCCTACACGTATTTTAGGAAGAAATGCATTTTATGGTAAAATAACGGCTTTACAAGTTTGAGAATTCCTTCTTAGGCAATTTTGTGCCCCCGCAGGAGCAGGGCTGTCCACAGGAGAGGGGTTCCGTGTGGAGGGACAGCAGCCCCAGGTCCTGCAGGTGAGGCTGCAGGAGGAGGACCCGGCAGAGCGGAGCAGAGAACACACCTTTGGGTGCAGCACCAGGGATCCAGACCCCCGTCTGGGTCGGCTGTCTCAGGGGTCCTGAGCTGCTGCAGTCACGGGGCAGAACCCAGCCTGCTTTGATTGCTCCTTGTAGGCAGAGAGTCCTTCACATGGGGCTGCTTCACACCAGGGGCTCTGGCATCAGTCCCTGTTCTGGAAACATCCAGAGTGACCTCAGCTTTGTAGTCATGAGGCCTCAGAACAAAAAACCCCACTGCTGCTTAATGACCCCCGTTAGAGCGCGGTTCTGCTGGCACCAGCCACGGATCTTGTAGGATTTTGTCACTTTCCCTCTATTTTCATGTAATATTAGAAGAGAAGGAGACTGGAAGCCTTCAGTGCTGCTGCTGAGCAGTGCTGAGCCCGTGCACCCAACCTGCCTGGGGCTTCAGGAGTGGATTTACAGCCAACACCTGGGTTCTGCCCTGGCTTTTCCCAGATCCCTGCATAGCCTGGATCTGGGTGGGAACGTCACCACCACAGGAAGAGGCTACTTGGTGCTTTGGATCAGAGACTCAGAGAATCATCTGGTTGGAAAAGACCTCTGAGATAATCCAGTCCAACCATCCCTGTCCCCTTACTAAACCCTGTCCCTAAGGAACTCATCCACCTGCCTTCTAAACCCCTCCAGGGATGGGGACTCCACCACCTCCCTGGGAACCTCTGACAGGGCCTGAGAACCCATTCCATGAAGAAATTGTTCCTGATGTCCAATCTGACCCTGCCCTGGCACAATTTGAGACCATTCCCTCTCATCCCATCCCTTAGGAGCAGAGCCCAACACCCCCCCCCCCCCCGGCTCCACCCTCCTCTCCAGGAGCTGCAGAGAGCCATGAGGTCTCCCCTCAGCCTCCTCTTCTCCAGACCAAACCCCCCCAGGGCCCTCAGCCGCTCCCACAACTCCTCTTCTCCAGCCCCTTCCCCAGCTCCGCTCCCTTCTCCATACGCGCTCCAGGCCTTTCTTGGAGTGAGGGACCCAACCCTGAGCCCAGGAGTGGAGGTGCTGAGTGCAGGGGGATATCCCTTCCGTGGTGCCCAACCACACCACATCCCATCGCGCTGCTCCGGGCAGTCCTGCTCTTCCGGAGCTCAGGGAAGCACCTAGACTCTGCTCATGCCATGTTTAGGAATCCAGATGTTCCCCTGATCCATGTTTTATGCTGCAGCTGCAGGAGGATTCCCTTCCATCCCACTGGCAGAAACACATTTACATTTTTGATTTCTCATCTCTCTGTTTTAATTTGAACCCATTTGCCTCGTCGACACCCGCCCATCGTTTGCTTTTTTATTTATGTTGTGTTTTGTTTGCTCTCTTTTGCCTCCCTTGCTGCCAGGTCCCGGTGCATCCCGGATGCGGCCGCCCGCGTGGCCGACGAGCACGCCCTGATCGCAGCCTTCGTGATGCGGCTGCGGAGCGGCACGCGCGGTGCGTGGGGAAGGGCTTCCCGGAGCAGCCATGGGTACGGTAACGCTGCTTCCCAGGGAGGGACTTCCCCGCCCGGGGCACCGGGCTTCTGTTGGCAAGTCATGGAGTCATGGAATGGTTTGGGTTGGAAGAGACCTCCAAGCCCATCCAGTTCCATCCCCTGCCATGGGCAGGGACACCTCCGACTGGATCAGGGGGCTCAAAGCCCCATCCAACCTGGCCTTCAACATCTCCAGGGATGGGGATGGGGCAGGGGGGGTGGTGATGGTAATGATAACGGTGATGGTGGCAGCAGTGATGGTCATGGTGAAGGAGATGGTGATGTAATGATGACAGTCATCGTAATGGTGATGATGATGGTAACGATAGCAGCGCCAGTGCCGATGGTGATGGGATCACAGAGCCTTGGAATGGGTTGGGTTGGAAGAGACCTCAAAGCCCATCCACTCCCAGCCCTGCCACGGGCAGGGACACCTCCCACTGGATCAGGGGGCTCCAAGCCCCATCCAACCTGGCCTTCAACACCTACAGGGATGGGGAAGCCACCACTTCTCTGGGAAACCTGGGCCAGGGCCTCCCCGCCCTCATCCTGAAGGATTTCTGCCTTAAATCTTACCTCAATCTCCCCTCTTTCAGCTCCAAACCCTTTCCCTTATCCTGTCCCTGCACTCCCTGATCCAAAGTCCCTCCCCAGCTTTCCTGGAGCCCCTTTCAGTCCTGGGAGGCTGCTCTAAGGTCTCCCCACAGCCTTCTCTTGTCCAGGCTGAACAACCCCAGCTCTCCCACCCTGTCCTCAGAAATCCCCAAACATGAGCCACTCACTCACACTGATGTGCAGGGGAAACCTCTGATGTTAAGAGATCAGTTTGGGTCCAATCCCACCCTGCACATTTGTTCTCTCACCGAGTCCCTCACTTGAACTGATGAACCTCCTTCCACACAGATAATTTTCCTGTTCATATCCATTCTGGAATCTCGTCTTCCACCAGCAGGAAACTGTAATTTCCATCTTTAATAGTTGCCCAGCCAGCTCACACCCGTCAGTTCTTGTACCAACATTGTCATCTAACTTGAACTCTTCTTCTTTCTCCTTTCTGGTTCCCCCTCTCCACCTCAAGCACAGTTAGAATCCTGAAATTGTGGAATGGTTTGGGTTGGAAGGGACCTCCAAGCCCATCCAGTTCCATCCGCTGCCTCGGGCAGGGACACCTCCCACTGGATTAGGGGCTCCAAGCCCCATCCAACCTGGCCCTGAACACCTCCAGGGATGGGGCAGCCACCACTGCTCTGGGAAACCTGGGCCAGGGCCTCCCCACCCTTGTTGTGAAAATTTCTTCCTGAAGAAGAGCCTTCCAGCTGCAGGTGGGTGTCCAACCCCATCACCATCGTCGTCACCTGGGCTAAACAGACAAAGGCTTTCCGCCCCCTCACCGTGAGCTGCCTGACTTGGCTCTGTCTTTCTGTGACTGCTTTGGGGAATTGATCTCTTTTATCTCAGCTTCAGGAGTTTTGCCCCTTTCTTTCGTATCCATGGAGAGGGATTTAACCCTGTGGCCCCAAACTGCCACGGTCAGGTTTCATCACAGCCCACGGCCAGAAGGGTTTCCAGATTCCACTTCTGGACCTAAATAAATTATGACTTTACAGAACCAGAGCTGTGCTGGGAAGGAAGAGGAGGCTTTGTGATCCGGAGGCAACACGTAAAGGCCTTTCTCTGTCCATGTTGTCAATCTCTGGACCATGTTCTGAGAATCCTGTTTCACCACTCCCGTGTAGAAATTGTATCCCACTGCTGGATTGACGGAGTCTGGATCTCTGGGGAAAGTCAGGCTTTTCCTTAGCAGTGATTCCCTGCTATCTGTTCTCACCTCCTGTGAACACAAAGCCCATAATATTGACCACAAGACAAGTAAACCAAGGAATTTCAGCCTCACCTTCACTCCTTTGCAGTAATGGTAGGATTTTGGGATACAAAGAGGTGCAGGTTGAAGAGTTCCTGGCAGGCTGACGTGCTGTGAGCTCTCACCTGCTGTGTTCCAGCCCTTGGAGCTGAGCTCCTCAGGTTTTTAGGTCTTTCCATTTAAAAAAGTCGCTTGGTCCAGTTGGTGGAGTCACCACGTGCTCCTGGGAGGAGCCAGGTGTGAAGAAGATCCTTCCAGTCCTGGTTTCGTTGTCCCTGGCAGCACCTGCCAAGTCAGCTCGAGAGCCTGGGGAAGTCTGTGCTCCTCTGTCTCCTCTTTGGATCTTCACCCCCACATCTCATGCAACAACGCATCTGCTGTGGGCAGGCTGTGGGCAGGTCCCAGGGCCCCCCAGCCCTTCAGGCCCCCTGTGTTTCCACTTGATTGAGGCAACAGCAGACCTCGTGCAGGGCCAGTGTTCCCTGTAACAACCACCACTGGCTTTCTCCTTCCCTTTTTCCAAAGGCAGTGTAGCCTTTGGGACCATCAGAGACCATCAGAGCATCTTATATGTCACCTCACACCAGTGCCCAGGCATTTGAATGCCTAAAGAGTTATTTTGGTAACGACCTTAACAATGTGCTTTGACTTTTGGTCAGCCCCGAAGTCAGGAGGTTGCATTGTTGTACATCCCTTCCAACTGAAATAGTCCCTTCCTCTCCCCCCTCCCCTCCCCTCCCCTCCCCTCCCCTCCCCTCCCCTCCCCTCCCCTCCCCTCCCCTCCCCTCCCCTCCCCTCCCCTCTCCTCTCCTCTCCTCTCCTCTCCTCTCCTCTCCTCTCCTCTCCTCTCCTCTCCTCTCCTCTCCTCTCCTCTCCTCTCCTCTCCTCTCCTCTCCTCTCCTCTCCTCTCCTCTCCTCTCCTCTCCTCTCCTCTCCTCTCCTCTCCCCCTCCCCTGCCCTCCCCTCCTCTTCATCCCACCCCATTCATCCCTGATGAACCCCAACACCTCATTTTCCCAAAGCTGTAGCTTTCAGAGAACTCCGTGATGGAGAAGCCCTCATTCCATTGACAATATATCCCCGGCATTAATTGCAATTATAATTTCAGACAGCCCTACATCAAATTCCAACTTCTCTTTCTTCCTCCTCCCATCCCTTACCTTTGCTTTTTGCACCTTTTCACGTCTTCCAGCCAATCTCTGGGAGCCCTTAAGCCGTGGCTCACTGCATTCCTGAGATTTTTCATCATATAAAGAGTTATTTAATTCACTGATGTCCTCCAACCAAAAACTCCATTCAAGTTATGTAAAGGACACAGCAAGTGCAGCTCAAGGGACTTCATTTGTTTTATAAGATATTGTTCTTTTTTCCCCTGCTGGTAGAGAGCCAAGTTGGTAAATGCTTTTCAAAGACATAATAGGAAACCTCCTCCCTGGAGGCCGTGATCCAGGCAGAGGGAGCTGCCGAGGGCAGGAGTGACCCCATGTGCATCCAGAAATCTTTCAGAGCTGATGAGTTGTGCTACATTGCTTGGACAGCTGGTTGTTACCTGTTTCTTAGCTCAGCATTCCAAGCTTATGCTCCCCATCGATCAGGGAGTCTACTTGGCCACAGCTCCCAGGAAACCTCCTTTTCAGCTCCACTTTTCACCACAATAATTAA
The DNA here is from genome assembly GCA_033558185.1 of Dromococcyx pavoninus. Lineage (NCBI taxonomy): Eukaryota > Metazoa > Chordata > Aves > Cuculiformes > Neomorphidae > Dromococcyx > Dromococcyx pavoninus. Next base: position 137,991 of record JAUMJL010001232.1, on the reverse strand, counting down.
GTGCCCCTGCGTGAGGACTCGTGATTTTTATATATTTTGATTTTGCATTTACCACAGAATATGGGAAAGATATGGATCTGTTGGAGGAGGAGGACATGGAGGTCTGAGAGCTGGAGCCCCTCTGCTGTGAGGACAGGGTGGGAGAGCTGGGGTTGTTCAGTCTGGAGAAGAGAAGGCTGTGGGGAGACCTTAGAGCAGCCTCCCAGGACTGAAAGGGGCTCCAGGAAAGCTGGGGAGGGGCTCTGGATCAGGGAGTGCAGGGACAGGATGAGGGGAAGGGTTTGGAGCTGCAAGACGGGAGATTGAGAGGAGATCATGGGGAGAAATGTTTTGTTGTGAGGGTGGGGATCCCCTGGCCCAGGTTTCCCTGAGCAGTGGTGTCTGCCCCATCCCTGGAGGTGTTGAAGGTCAGGTTGGATGTGGCTTGGAGCCCCCTGATCCAGTGGGAGGTGTCCCTGCCCATGGCAGGGGGTGGCACTTGCTGGGCTTTGAGGTCCCTTCCAATCCAGCCCATTCCATGGTTCCCTGACAGCTGGCCACGGGACCTGTGCTTTGCTTCTGGTCCGTGGATCCAGGTGAAGCGATGGCTGATAGCTCCTTGGCTGCTGTGTTTGGATTCCTTTAGATTCCTGACTGTCTGAACCTGCTGTTGTCTGCAGCACTGGTGATGGTAAAGGAGAATGAAATGGAAAAGTCACTTTAAAGTATTGTGTCCCCAAGATCCTTATCAGTTAACACCTGGGATGTGTAACCCTCCAGGTCAGTAATCATAGAAGAGTAATCATAAATCATAGAATCATCGAATCATGGAATGGTTTGGGTTGGAAAGGACCTCAAAGCCCAGCCAGTCCCACCCCCTGCCATGGGCAGGGACACCTCCCACTGGATCAGGGGGCTCAAAGCCCCATCCAACCTGGTCTTCAACACCTACAGGGATGGGGCAGCCACCACTTCTCTGGGGAACCTGGGCCAGGGCCTCCCCACCCTCATCCTGAAGGATTTCTGCCTTAAATCTTATCTGAATCTCCCCTCTTTCAGCTCCCCTCTTCCCCTCATCCTATCCCTGCTCTCCCTGATCCAGAGCCCCTCCCCAGCTTTCCTGGAGCCCGTTTCAGTCCTGGGAGGCTGCTCTAAGGTCTCCCCACAGCCTTCTCTTCTCCAGGATGAACAACCCCAACTCTCCCATCCTGTCCTCACAGCAGAGGTTCTCCAGCCCTCAGATCATCTCTGTGGTCTCCTCTGGACTCGCTCCAACAGCTCCAGGTCCTTCAAATGCGTGTCAAAGCCTCTCCATATCCCACCTTTTCATCTCTGTTGTCCATGTTCGAGCTGTCCCCTCCGTCTCCAAAGGAACAAGGAGGAGGGCTCACAGATTCTCTGGTCAGTGCTGTGTCCGTGATTCAACGTTGTCCAAACGCGTCGACCCTCCTGGCAGGGTGTTTTTGAGACAGGGAAATCCCAGCTGTCACCTTCCCAAACTCTGATACTGTGAAAATCTCCGACCTCTCCCTCGAGTACCGTCCTCCTCCTGAGCTCTGGGCTTAAGCTGGGTTCATTCTTTCCCCCTCCTGCCTGTCCTGTTCTTCCTGAGCTGCTGTTCCATGGTTTGTGCCCACTGGAGCTCTCCACAGAGGCACCGCTGGTGCTGATGGGACCCGTTCAGAGAGGGACAGGTTCAGACCTGGTGCTGCTGGCCCACGGGACAGGTGGCTCCTCATGGGTCCTGATGGACTCTCAGGGAGGAATCCTTTGCCATTAAATCTATGAGGAATTGAGTTTCCCTTCGTAGAGAATTCAGCAATGTTTGCAGGGTGTGGTGCCCCCTCCACTGGTCCAGCGGAGCTCCTGTAGAGGTTCGTTTGTTCAGGTGGGGTCATGTGAAAGGGCACACAAGAGAGGGAGGAGATGTGCTTGAGCTCCACTTCCTCCCCACATGTAAAACAGTTCTTAAAGCAAACACAAAAGCTTTATTTCTAGTTACAGGGCTTCTTCAGGAAAGTAAGAAACCATCGGTAGCAGCACTGGCCCAGGTTTCCCAGGGAAGTGGTGGCTTCTCCATCCCTGGAGGTGTTCAAAGCCAGGTTGGATGGGGCTCACAGCCCCCTGATCCAGTGGGAGGTGTCCCTGCCCATGGCAGGGGGTGGGACTGGCTGGGCTTTGATATCCCTTCCCACCCAATCCATTCCATGAGGCTTTGATTCTGTGAACTGTGTTCTCACTCACACGAGAAGAGGTGACGGTGCCAGGAGCTGGAGAGGCTTTAGGAGATACCAACTTATGGACAGGGTGGAGGGGATGGAACGGTCTGCAATCCTAGAAAGGCAGGAAAAAACACTTGTGCAGACCAAATTGTGGAGGAAAACTGAACAAAGCCATATGAACTCCAGCAAGAGGATGGGAAAGGTTGTGCTCTCCCAGCCAAACCCCAGAATGGATTTACCGGAAGGCATGTGAGGAGCACATTGAGCCTCCCGTAAGGACTCCAGTTTATCTTGTCTTCCATCTCTTTTCCCACTAGTTTGGCTCCTCTGGCTCCTGCTCCCTCCTTTGTGGTTGGAGGTCTCAGGTCATTGTCCCGTGGGCGAAACACGGAGGTATCAGTGTGATTTACACCAGTCTTGGCCCCCTCTGGGTAAATCATGATGAAATTTGGTTGAACCTTTCTGTGCCACCTCAGCCCCGTTCTCTGACAGACTCAGAGTCTCAGGAGAGGCCAAGGTGTTAAATTTGGCATTACGAAACAGAAATTGAATCTACATTTTTAAATAAACCTCCTGCACGCAGGGCAGATGTGGTTCTTTCACGGAGATAAATGTAAAGCTGTGAAATTAAGCTTAAAGAGATGTGATTTATGTTGTGAGGTGGTGACGTGGAGCACCAGTAGCTCTTGCTGGTCTCCTGCTCCTCAGCTTCCCCGTAAGCATGGACAGACTATGCTGTCGGTGGCCACCAGCAGGGTCCCCAGGAACTCCCCAGGAGACCTCGAGGATGGCGTTGGGAAGGGGTGGTTGCAAGGCAGAGCACGTCACTCATCTCCGCGTTAATCCTGGTGGAGTTCAGTCACCACTGGTTTGGTTTAATCTGGTTCAGGGGCTTCCTTTTAGAGGGAGGCTCTGGGGAGACAGCACCGTGCATAGGACAACGAGCACCTGTGGGAGGGTTTGACTTGATGTTGGCTTCCAAAGGTGCTCTTCCATTGGGCTTTCCCCTGCTGGTTCTTTGTGGCCAGGCCGCCGAGCCACCGAAACACAGCTGGTGGCAGAGCTTGACGTTGGCTGGTTTCAACCAACCCAACTCAAAAATGATCGTTTGTCCCCCTGTTACAGTTAAAAAGATGATTGTTTGTGAGCAGCAGGAACAGATCTGGTGCTCTGGGCCCTGACTGGGTACCGGATGGGATTCTCCATGGTAATGAGGGTCATAGAATCATTAAGGTTGGAGAAGACCTCTAAAATCCTCCAGTCTAGGACACATGGAGGGAATGATGCTGGTGTGGATGTGAGAAAGACCCAGGTGCTGCCTTTCCCTGGAACTCTGTCCCCTCTGCTGCCTCTGTTTTTCCTGCTTCACAATTCCATGGTCCTTTCTTCTCTCCTGTAGCTGATTGTTGTGGGAAACACTTCCTGAAACCCCTTCTGGCAGCAAATCCAAGAGTGGCAGCCGCTCCGCTTGAAGCACTGGAGCTGTTTCACCCACTGCTCCTGGGGGGCTGAGGGACCAAGGCCAACATTCCCGTGCCCGGGACATCTGGGGCTGCCAGAATGACTCCCAGTGCACTGTTGGCATTTCAGTTGATGTTGTTCAATGACAGAGTCGGGTTTTGTCAGGTCAGCGTGGTTCCCCTGGCTCTTCCTGCTGGAAATCATCCTGATCGGGCATGGGAGAGGCTGCCCAGGGTGGTGGTGGAGTTCCCATCCCTGGAGGGGTTTGATGAGGCACCTGGGGGACAGGGTTTGGTCAGCATGGTGGGGTTGGTCTGATGTTGGACTGGATGAGCTTGGAGGGCTTTGCCAACCTCAATGATTCTATGATTCCATGACCTTGGCGCTTGTCATCTTCACCTCCCGAGGACACAACTTTTCTCCATCATCATTCCACAAACCCCTCTTGGATTTGCCTTGAGGAAACCAAACCCATTTGCAGAAAAGCTCCTTAGAAAGCAGTTACAGCTTTCCCCGTGCTCTCTGTGTCTGAATTGCCGAAAAGGAATGGTTTTAATCCTTTCAAACCAGAGCCGGCGGATCCTGGAGGAGGCGCTTCTGGGCAGGAAGCCTGGAGAGCAGCCCCTTCCTCGGAAGCGCAGTGGGAAAGGGTGCGACGTTGATGGTTTCCTGCACGACCCCGGTTTGCCGCGGCCGTCGCTGGGCAGCAGCGCGGTGGGAGCCGTCCCCGCGGCGCTGCGCGGGCTCTCAGCCGCTCTTTTGGCTTTTCCCTGGCAGCGCCCTGGACAGCCCCGGCCGCCTGGATGAGGAGCACCGGCTGATCGCGCGCTACGCTGCCCGGCTGGCGGCCGAAGCTGGAGGCGCCGTAAGTGCATGACCGCGGGGCTGAGGACGGGCGGCAGCAACACCTCCGTAGTTGCTTCCTGTTCATTGCATGAAGGCGTTGGAGTTGGTTTATCCAACACTGGGGAGGCCACACCTCGAATCCTGGGCTCAGGGTTGGGCCCCTCCCTCCAAGAAAGCCCTGGAGGGGCTGGAGTGCATCTGGAGAAGGGAACTGAGCTGGGGAAGGGTCTGGAGAAGAGGGGTTGTGGGAGCGGCTGAGGGACCTGGTCTGGAGAAGAGGAGGCTGAGGGGAGACCTCATGGCTCTCTGCAGCTCCTGGAGAGGAGGGTGGAGCCAGGGGGGGAATTGGACTCTGTTCCCAAGGGATGGGATGAGAGGAAATGGCCTCCCAGGGCAGGGTCAGATTGGGAACAATTCCTTCATGGAAAGGGTTCTCAGGCCCTGGCAGAGGCTCCCAGGGAGGTGGTGGAGTCCCCATCCCTGGAGGGGTTCAAAAGCCGGGTGGATGAGGTACTCAGGGATCTGGTTCTGCAGTGGACAGGGACGGTTGGACTCAATCTCAAAGGTCTTTTCCAACCAAGCGATTCCATGGTTCTGATTCCACTGATGTGAAGGAATCGGACAGATTCCTTGTTTCCAGCAGAATTGCCGCGTGCTCCGGTGGTGGGGGAAGAGCAGGGGGTGGGAAATGACAACACAAATCATTAGAAATGAGGCCAGAGGAGAGGAGGGAATAAACAGATCAGTCCTGCGGAGTCTGGAGAAGGGATAAATGTGCAGACACCTGAGGAAAACAAATCCTGGAACAACCATTATAGGTGATTTATTCCAGAGGGAAGAAGTCTGAGAGAAAGAAAAGAATAGTTTTTATGTTTACAGTCTCTTGTAATAAAAGAAGCTGAATGAAACATCCAAATAATTTCAAATAGCTAAAAATAAATATGGGTTTATATGGTATAAATATGGTTTTATAAACAAAATTGCTGCAGGAGATTGGGGCAATTAAGGATTCACTGAAATTCAGTGCAGTAATTGCGGTCCTGCTGGAGCGGGAGAAGGTTTCTCCATGTGGAAGGAGAGCAGTGGTGGCAGGAGAAGCCGTTCCCGGGTGCCGAGGAACTGCTCATCCCCCTCTAGCTGTGGCTTCCACTTTAGGGTTCCCACCCAGTTTGGGTGCAGCTGGATTGAGCACAGACCCCACCACCTGGCCATGCTCTCCACCTCTGGAGCTGCGCATAGGTTGGATATTGGGAACAATTTCTTCATGAAAAGGGTTGTCAAGTATTGGAAGAGGCTGCCCAGAAGGGTGGTGGAGGGGATCAAAAACCTTGTACTGTGGCATTTGGGGACAGGGTTTGGTGGTCATGGTGGGGTTGGGCTGATGTTGGACTGGATGAGATTGGAGTGTTTTTCCAGCATCAGTGATTCCATGATTCCATGATTCTTACATGACTGTTATGTAGATTTAGTCACCTAAAATACCTGTAACCACCCTTCTCCTGAAGGAGCGACCTCTCTGACACAGAATTCCCTGTGTCCAAGTACTGAGGAGGGGTCAGCAGGTATGGGGAAGGGATCCTGCATGGGAAAACAGGCACAGGGTCTGGGGACAGAGACCATTGCTTTCAGTCTTTCCCTTCATCCAAGGAATAGAGTTTGGTAGGAACCACCAGATTTATTTTTTCTTACCTCAGGCTGACAGTGGGAACAGATCAGCAGAGGGGGACACTCAGATTAAGCTGTGATCTTGAAATATTAGCCCCTCTGCTCTGCTCTGGTGAGACCTCAATCCCAATATCCCATATGACCCTGCCCTGGTACAACTTGAGGCCATTCCCTCTCATCCCATCTCCTGTCCCTTGGGAGCAGAGCCCACATCCCTCCCGCGGCTCCACCCTCCTCTCCAGGAGATGCAGAGAGCCATGAGGTCTCCCCTCAGCCTCCTCTTCTCCAGAGCAAACCCCCCCAGGGCCCTCAGCCGTTCCCACAACCCCTGTTCTCCAGACCCTTCCCCAGCTCCGCTCCCTTCTCCAGACGTGCTCCAGCCCCTCCAGGCCTTTCTTGGAGGGAGGGGCCCAACCCTGAGCCCAGGATTGGAGGTGCTGAGTGCAGGGGGACAATCCCTGCCCTGCTCCTGCTGCCACCCCAGGGCTGATCCAAGCCAGGGTGCTGGGGGCCTTCTTGCCCACCTGGGCCACTGCTGTCTCCTGTTCAGCCGCTGTCGAGCAACATCCCCAGGGCCTTTGCCTTGGGGCAGCTTTCCAGCCACTCTTCCCCAAGCCTGGAGCTGCAGGGGTTGCTGGGGCCCAAGGGCAGTATTTATTGTATATTTAGGTGTTTATAATGCATAAATCAACCGTAGCTCTCTCTCGTCTATGTCCTACACAAGGAGCCAAAACCTCCTTCACCTCCTCTCCTGCCTGCTCTGCCTCAGCTCTTCTCTCCCCTTGTCCTGCCCTCCACACTCCCAGTCCTCCAGGATTGCTGCTCATGTACCTGGGCAGGTTGGTTTGCAGGAGCACAGGTCAAGATCTGCTCTGTCAGCCGGACTTCCCAGCTGCTTCCCAATGTCTCCTGCCGGGGCGAGGCGCAGCCCCGGCACTCAGCCGAGCCCAAGACCACGGGGAGGGCGCACTCCTGGCAGGATCTGCTGCCCTGTGCAGCCCGGCTGCTGCAAAATCACAAACACCCGATGAATACAGGGCAATCCTCAGTTATGGATGGGTGGATAATTAGGTTGAGTTACGTGGATGAGTTACAATAATGAGGTTCTTGCCCACGTCGCTGTTTTTTGAAAACAGTTTGTGGTTGCTCTCCCTCCCTTAACATTAAACTGAGCTGAAATCCCATCATCTTCTCATCAAATTAAAGCAACCCACAACCTAAATAATATTTGTGATGATCCCTTCATGTGACTTTTCTCCTTGATGTTAGGCTGAACAAGGACAGAGAAGCTGGTGAAGGCTGGAGGTGAAAGAACCAGATCCTCTGTTCCCTCATCCATTAATGGAAGTATTGAACAGAGCTGATCCAAGAGAAAAGCTGTAAAAACCCCCAAGAGGAGGTCAGTGTGGCTGAGGTCAAAGAGCATCGTGGTGATGGCTCCTCCCCTCTGCACAGGGTTTGGTTTTGTGCAGAAGGGAAGGATTTCTTTTAGCATCGTTTAAAACTCCACGTAGACGATCACTTATCCTGTCCTGAAGGATGTACAAGTGGGGTTTGGTGGATTTCCCCCAGCACTGAGGTTAAACTGGCTGCTCTGTAGCTCTTCGTTCCTCCTCCCATCGTTTCTGGTCTTAATCTTCAGGGGTCGCCTCTTCTGGTGCCTGGAGGGGCACCTGAGAGCACGAGGTGCTTCCAGAGATCGTAGAATCATGGAATCACCTGGTTGGAAAAGACCTTTGAGGTCACCAAGTCCAACCATCCCTGTCCGCGACTGAACCAGATCTCTGAGAAACTCATCCACCCATTTATCAAACTCCTCCAAGGATGGGGACTCCCCCACCTCCCTGGGAGCCTCTTGCCAGGGCCTCAGAACCCTTTCTGTGAAGGAATTGTTCCTGATGTCCAATTTGACCCTGCCCTGGTGCAACTTGAGGCCATTCCCTCTCATCCCATCCCTTGGGAGCAGAGTCCAACCCCCCCCCAGCTCCACCCTCCTCTCCAGGAGCTGCAGAGAGCCATGAGGTCTCCCCTCAGCCTCCTCTTCTCCAGACCAAACCCCCCCAGGTCCCTCAGACGCTCCCACAACCCCTGTTCTCCAGACCCTTCCCCAGCTCCGCTCCCTTCTCCAGACGCGCTCCAGCCCCTCCAGGGCTTTCTTGGAGGGAGGGACCCAACCCTGAGTCCAGGATTGGAGGTGCTGAGTGCAGGGGGATGATCCCTGCCCTGCTCCTGCTGCCACCCCAGGGCTGATCCAAGCCAGGGTGCTGGGGGCCTTCTTGCCCCCCTGGGCCACTGCTGCCTCCTGTTCAGCCGCTGTCGAGCAGCACCCCCAGGGCCTTTGCCTTGGGGCAGCTTTCCAGCCACTCTTCCCCAAGCCTGGAGCTGCAGGGGTTGCTATGAACGGTTGGGGAAGGGTTTGAAGCTGGAAGAAGGGAGATGATTGAGATCTTGGGGAGAAATGTTTTGGTGTGAGGGTGGGGAGGCCCTGGCCCAGGTTTCCCAGAGCAGTGGTGGCTGCCCCATCCTTGGAGGTCTTCAAGGCCAGGTTGGATCGGGCTTGGAGCCTCCTGATCTAGTGGGAGGTGTCCCTGCCCATTGCAGGGGGTGGGAACTGGATGGCTTTAAGGTCCCTTCCAACCCAAAGCATTCCTTGATTCTATGATTCTAAGGATGTTGTCGTAGAGCCATCTGGTTGAAAAAGACCTCTGAGATCATCGAGTCCAACCGTACCTGTCCACTTACTAAACCCTGTCCCTGAGAAACTCCTCTACCCATCTTTTTAATCCCTCCTGGGATGGGGACCCAACCCACCTCCCTTGCTGTCCTGAAAGGTGTGGCTGCATCTCCTCCTAAGGAAACCCATTTGTGCTTTAGGAACAGCTCAGGGTGGTTTATTTCATTCTGAAGGTCTTTAAAACAAAAGGCAAATAAACTTCTTCAGGCTGGTGGTGAGGACCATGAGCCAGGTCACCCCCTCTGCTGCCTCCGACCCCGGGGTCAGCTGTAGAACCCCACCGTGCTGTGCCAAGTGTCCCTCTCAGTGTGGTGTTGCAGCCTGGGCTGTGGGGGTTGCACCTCGACCGTGGGGAAACACAGGGCTGGATCCAGAGCCTGTGTTGGTGGCAGCAGGTGATGAACACCAGCTCTAATTCTGCTCTCTTCCTCTCCCAGCCTCGCCCACCAACAGACCTGGCCTTCAGCTTCGATGCCAATAAACAACAGAGACAGCTGATTGCAGAGCTGGAAAACAAGAACAGGTGAGACAGAAGCTTTGATCAGTGGTGCTTTGAGGAGAGAAAAGCTTTTGGTCCTTGTGCTTTGAACCTTTTGATGACATTAACCAGGTTGTTCCCCTGCAGCTTTGGTTGGTGGGTGTTGCTGCTCCCTGAACCAGTTCCTTGGGGCGGATGCAGCTGTGGTGCCCCTGGTCCCCAGGGAGAGGCTGATCTTCTTCACTGATCTTCTTAAAACCAACTTCACTGGTGCTGAGTGTCCAGAGCAGCATCTCTGTCTTGTATTGTGACCTGCACACCCAGCATAGGTCCCACCCAAGGTGGGCAACTCAGGTGGCAGCAGGAAAATCACAGAGCCATGGGATGGTTTTGGGTTGGAAGGGACCTCAAAGCCCAGCCGGTCCCACCCCCTGCCATGGGCAGGGACACCTCCCACTGGATCAGGGGGCTCCAAGCCTCATCCAACCTGGCCTTCAACACCTCCAGGGATGGGGCAGCCACCACTTCTCTGGGCACCCTGGGCCAGGGCCTCCCCACCCTCACAGCAAAACATTTCTCCCTGAGATCTCATCTCAGTCTCCCCTCTTTTGATGTCCCTTTATGGGATCTTCGGCTTTTAGAGGTCCAACCATAACCACCCCTTGATTCAATGACTCTTCTTGCTCCCGAGGGCCTGTTAAGAAGGGATCCCTCTGCTTTTATCCCCTTATTGCGTTTGCTCTCTCTGTTTCTTCAGCACCCACAGTGTGAGTTTGTGTTTCTCTGGCTGAGAGAAGCTGAGAGGGAGCTGCAGCAAAGATCAGGCTGTTGAGGGGTTGCAGAGCCCCTGTGCTGGATGGTCCAGTCAGTTTGGGTGTCACCTGCAGAGCCTCCCAGGGCACCGGATGGGCTGTGCTGGGGTCTCCCTGTGCTCCTGCTGCACAGAGCTGGCGTGGGTGAGCCTCCTGCCTGCACAGCCCCTCACCAGGGGCCTCAGCACCCCAGGTGAAATTGCTTCTTCGGATTGGTTTGGAGGAGAACCAGTTCCTGGAGAGCAGGAGAAGGGCTCCATCAGTGCAGTGCGGGGAGCAAACGCTGCCGAGGGACCTGGAGGGCGTTTGAGGTGGTTTGTGGAGATCTCAGATAAGGGAGATCTCCAGGGGGAGAGCAGATCAGCAGGCTTCAGACAGAGCAGGAGAAGGAAGGAGAGATTGGAATCTCCACTCTGAAGGGTTTAATTTCCTTTTTGATAAGTGAGTCCTTGGCTGCCAGTGCTGCGTTCCCTCACCCCCAGCTATGCAGAACGCGGACTTCTTAACTGGGCTGCTCGCTGATTGTCTTCCCTGCTGGAAGGTGTCCCTGGATCCGGGTGGTCTTTAAGGCTCCTTCCCACCCAAACCATCTAAGATCCCCTTTGTGAGACCCCACGAGTCTGTTACTCTGAGCTGTTGTCCTTATTCCCAGTGACCTGCCAGGAGCCCTCGGTGAGGCGAGGTCGGTGCTGGTGCGGCCGTGGCTGCCGGCGGTGCCGCTCCAGAGCCCTTCCTGCATGTGTACAGAGCAGACTCTGCTGGGAATGGAACGTGTTTCCTCTTGGAACAGCCCCTGAGCCCATTCCACAAGGAAGGTTTTGGGGAGGCATTGCCAGCGCACAGCAGGGAAGTGGTTTCATTCCTAGTAGAGGATTCTTTATCTGTATCACAGCGCTTCAGGGGACGGCGCCGAGTTCCCTCTCGTGGGTTTGAGTTTGTGCCGGTCGGACCTGAACAAAATCCCTGTATTTGGGTTGGAGATTGGCAAGGCGAGAGCTGGAAGGGCTCTGGTGGTGTTTGGGAGCAGCGCAGAGGCTGACCTTCTTCTCTTCTCCCAAGGAACAAGCAATAGGATGAGAGGAAATGGCCTCAAGTTGCACCAGGGGAGGTTCAGATTGGGCATTGGGAACAATTCCTTCATGGAAAGAGCAGTGAAGCCCTGGCAGAGGCTGCCCAGGGCAGTGGGGGAGTCCCCATCCCTGGAGGGGTTCAAACCCGCGTGGCTGTGGCACCTAGGGCCAGGGTTTGGTTGGCATCGTGGGGCTGGGATGAGGGTTGGGATGAGCTTGGAGGGCTTTCCCAACCACAGTGATTCCCTGACCCTCTTTCCTCTTCCCTCTGTGTTTTCTCCAGGGAGATACTCCAAGAAATCCAGCGCCTCCGGCTGGAGCACGAACAGGCCTCTCAGCCCACGCCGGAGAAGGCCCAGCAGAACCCAACCTTGTTGGCTGAGCTCAGGCTCCTACGGTAACAGAAATTCCCAAAGCTCGTGCGGGGCCGGGGCTGGGCGGGGGTTGGACCTTGGCAGCTGGGGAAGTGTGGAATCAGCGTGGCCTCTGGGTGACCTTAAACAGCTGAATCCTGGGGGCTGACAGCCTGTGACAACTTGCCTTTTTTTTCCAATTGGATTTAGAAGTAAATAAAAACATCTCTTAAAATGAATCCTCTCCAGTTCAGGAAGCTCTGAAGGAGAAAATGATAGGAAAAGTAGCCAAAATGGGAATAAAATGCATATTGTTCGCTGTGCAAGGGAGCAGAGCTGAGTGAAACTCCAACCATCTGTTCCTGCGGGCAGTCAGACCCACGGCCAGTGTTGGAAAATGGTCTTCAAAGCCTCTTTGATCCAGTTTGCATTTAGAAATGAAGGAAAAATTGTCAGACTTTATAGAAGGAAGTGTTTCCTGGTTTGGGTGTCACAAGGACATTCATCTCCCATTGCTGCTTAATTCACAGCTCTGCCTTCAAAAATACCTCCTGCAGTCTCAAGAAGGTTCCCAACTCAACTCTTGGCAGCAGCAGCTCTTTGCAAACCTGTTCTATTGGGACACTTCTCCCTGCCCTGTGTGAGGTTCTACCAGGCCAAGTGCCGGGTCCTACCCTTGGGTCCCAGCAACCCCTGCAGCTCCAGGCTTGGGGAAGAGTGGCTGGAAAGCTGCCCCAAGGCAAAGGCCCTGGGGGTGCTGCTTGACAGCGGCTGAACAGGAGGCAGCAGTGGCCCAGGGGGGCAAGAAGGCCCTGTCTTGGATCAGCCCTGGGGTGGCAGCAGGAGCAGGGCAGGGATCGTCCCCCCTGCACTCAGCACCTCCAATCCTGGGCTCGGGGTTGGGCCTCTCACTGCAAGAAAGCCCTGGAGAGGCTGGAGCGCGTCTGGAGAAGGGAGCGGAGCTGGGGAAGGGTCTGGAGAACAGGGGTTGTGGGAGCGGCTGAGGGCCCTGGGGGGGTTTGGTCTGGAGAAGAGGAGGCTGAGGGGAGACCTCATGGCTCTCTGCAGCTCCTGGAGAGGAGGGTGGAGCCAGGGGTGTGTTGGGCTCTGCTCCCAAGGGATGGGATGAGAGGAAATGGTCTCAAGTTGCGCCAGGGCAGGGTCAGATTGGACATCAGTAACAATTCCTTCATGGAGACAGTTGTGAAGCCCTGTCAGATGCTCCCAAGTTGAGGTGGAGTCCCCATCCCTGAAGGGGTTTAAAAGCCAGGTGGATGAGGTGCTCAGGGATCTGGTTCAGTCACAGACAGGGATGGTTGGACTCGATGATCATCACAAGTGTCTCTTGCAACCAAACAGTTCTGTGATTCCATGATTCTGCCCTCTGCGGGAATGTCCTGGCTGAGGGACTTCCTAGGGATTTGTAAAGGCTTTCTCTAAAATGCAGAGCTCTGGACTTCAGGAGCTGCTGAACTTCCAGCAGTGTATGTGAGGTAAAATCTGTCCCCACACTGCACAGTCCAAGGCTTTCAACTTCTTTCATTACTATTTCTGATAGAATTTGCTCCATTTTGGGACATTTGAGTGTCTCACCAGTATTTTTCAGTCTATGGCTTGATGAGGAACCAGATCCAGTAGGAGGTGTCCCTGCCCATGGCAGAGCGTGCAACTGGATGGGCTTTGAGGTCCCTCCCAATCCAAACCATTCCATGGTTCTGTGATGTCAAGAGCAGTGTTGGAGTTTTCAGTCCCTTGATGTTTTTCCTGAAGATGCTTTTCCAAGAATACAGGCTGCTGGGGACAATGCAGAGCTGAGCAGGATGAGTGAGATGGCAAAAAGCTGAAGGATTGTTGTTTCTTGCCTTCAAATATGTGAACACCACTGGCAAATGGAAGAGTTATGGAAGGAAAAAAGGTTGAGTTCAGCATGTAAAGCCTGCCAGGTCTTCAGAGCTGCCCAGAGTGTCCTTGGAGGTGACACGGCCTGGGGAGGTCTCCCTGCAGCGCTCCTGCAGAGCCCTTTTGACTGGGCTGCAGCTCCATGGAAGACAAATGTTGGGACTTTCATTCCAGGGATGGAAATAGTGCCACGTCCCCAGCGCTCTTCATGTGATCGTTGGGGTTTCCTGCCTTGTCTAGAAATGTGCACATTATTGGCAACTTTCATCAGCTCTGGGGAGACCCCACCTGGAGCCCTGGGTCCAGCTCTGGAGTCCTGAGCACAGGAAGGAGATGGATCTGTTGGAGTGGGTCCAGAGGAGGCCACGGAGATGATCCAGAGGCTGGAGAACCCCTGGTGTGAGGACAGGGTGGGAGAGTTGGGGTTGTTCAGGCTGGAGAAGAGACCTTAGAGCAGCCTCCCAGGACTGAAAGGGGCTCCAGGAAAGCTGGGGAGGGGCTCTGGATCAGGGAGTGCAGGGGCAGGATGAGGGGAAGGGTTTGGAGCTGCAAGAGAAATGTTTTGGTGTGAGGGTGGGGAGGCCGTGGCCCAGGTTGCCCAGGGAGGTTGTGGCTACCCCATCCCTGGAGATGTTGAAGCCAGGTTGAATGGGGCTTAGAGCCCCCTGTTCCGGTGGGAGGACTGGATGATCTTTGAGGTCCCTTCCCACCCAAACCATTCTATGGTTCATTCTATGACGTGCGAGTCCTTCCCAAGGTCACAGTGATGATGTTCCCTGAGCCTGTGAGCAGCACCTCATGACCTTGCCGTGGAATATCTGCAATCACCTCTTACCCAATGGTCGTTACTGTGCAGGGTTTGGGCTGTGAAGGCAGGAAAAAAGGAATGTGTGAAAAATCAAGGTGTTCCATGTTTGAAAGCCCTGAGGTGTCAGGGTGAGTCAGCTCCACCACGTCCTGGCAAGTGGCACCTTGGGTGAAGCCAGGCTGGATCCCTCATCCTTGCAGATCCCTGCAATGCAGATTATTCTACTCACAAGCCCTCAGGACTCCCATTCACACCTTATCCCAGGCGTTCACTCTGTTGTCTCTCGAGACAAAAATATGTGGATTTTTAACCATTTAATGGTTAAAAACCATTGGTTAAACCTTTGTCAGTGCCCAGCAGTGCCTCCTCCTTCTTCACTGGAGATCATTGAAAACAGACCTGAGAATCAGGCAGGACCACACACAAATTTGGTGTTGGGTCTTCATTAACACCTACCTTGGCAGAGCTGTTCTTATTCAATATGTGGATTTGTACCACTCTTAACCAGATGGTTCCATTAAAGAACTGCAGAATAAAAGCCACAGGCTTTCACCTGACCTGGACAGAGGATGAGGACCAAAGAGACACCTGAACCTCATTCTGTACTGGGTTTCTAACACGTTTCAGCTGTAATCATCTCTTTATTGCCTTATTTTTGTGACATGTTTCAGCATTTAATAACTCAATTCTTCAAAATAGAGAAAGATGTTGGTAGAAATGGCCAGGATAGTTCACACCTTGCAGCCCTCTGTCCTTCCAAGAACCAGAACAGCTCCAGGTTGGCTCTGTTTGGCAGCCAAAGGGGTGCTCTGGTTGGGGTGCAGGTGTATGATGTGGGAGTCCTGGGTCCAGCTCTGGAGTCCTGAGCACAAGAAGGACCTGGAGCTGTTGGAACGAGTCCAGAGGAGGCCACGGAGATGATCCAAGGGCTGGAGAACCTCTGGTGTGAGGACAGGGTGGGAGAGTTGGGGTTGTTCATCCTGGAGAAGAGAAGGCTGTGGGGAGCCCTTAGAGCAGCCTCCCAGGACTGAAAGGGGCTCCAGGAAAGCTGGGGAGGGGCTTTTTCCAAGGGCCTGGAGTGACAGGACAAGGGGGAACGACTTTGAACTGGAAGGGGGGAGATGGAGGTTGGACAATGGGAAGAAATTCTTCAGGATGAGGGTTTGGAGGCCCTGGGCCAGGTTTCCCAGAGCAGTGGTGGCTGCCTCATCCCTGGAGGTGTTCAAGGTCAGGTTGGATGGGGCTTGGAGCCCCCGATCCAGTGGGAGGTGTCTCTGCCCATGGCAGGAGGGTTGGAACTGGTTGGGCTTTGAGGTCCCTTCCCACCCAGAACATTCCATGATTCAGTGACTCGGTCATAGGTGTGAATTTCCTTTTGGAATTACCCCGAGTTCATTTTCTGTCTCTCTCTTTCACATAACCCCAACAGGCAGAGAAAGGACGAATTAGAGCAGAGGATGTCAGCGCTGCAGGAAAGCAGAAGAGAATTGATGGTGCAGCTGGAAGGGCTGATGAAACTTCTCAAAGTAAGCCATCTCCTGCCAGAACCTCAGCGCGTCCTCCTCTTCCCCCCATGGGAATTCCCTGTCACTGCCCTGAGGGCCCTGCTTGGCTGCTCCTCCATTCTCATTACTGCGTGAGGGATGGGAGGGACCTGCAAAAAGGGACCTGCTGGCTTTGCCTCTGGGTGCTGAAGGTCGGTGGCTTCTCAGGTTCCTGTGCTGGTGCTTTGGTTGAAGTATCAACAGGAAGGCCTTGGAGCTGTTGGAGCGAGGCCAGAGGCCATGGAGATGATCCGAGGGCTGGAGAACCTCTGCTGTGAGGACAGGGTGGGAGAGTTGGGGTTGTCCAGCCTGTAGAAGAGAAGGCTGTGGGGAGATCTTAGAGCAGCCTCCCAGGACTGAAAGGGGCTCCAGGAAAGCTGGGAGTGCAGGGACAGGATGAGGGGAAGGGTTTGGAGCTGCAAGAGGGGAGATTGAGAGGAGATCTTGGGGAGAAATGTTTTGGTGTCAGTGTGGGGAGGTCCTGGCCCAGGTTTCCCAGAGCAGTGGTGGCTGCCCCATCCCTGGAGGTGTTCAAGGCCACGTTGGATGGGTCTTGGAGCTCCCTGATGCAGTGGGAGGTGTCCCTGCCCATAGCAGGGGGTGGGACTGGATGGACTTTGAGGTCCCTTCTCACCCAACCCATCCCACGGTGTCGTCTCTCTGGACACAGGAGCACCGTTAGCATTCATAACTGGGAAGTTGTTTCTTTTCAGGCCAGGGTTCTGCACACTCTCATCTTCTCATTCATTTACTCTCTGCCTGCTAATAATTTGAGGACAAGCGCTTGCTAAATTCACCTGGATTTCCTGAGATCCTCAATCTTTGGCAGCTGAAGTGTGAGATCTCTGAAAATGAGCATCAAGTATGGGTTTAGGGAAGAACAAAAAGCTGTTGCGCCCAAAGAGTTGGATTCCTTGAGGTGGAGTTGTCCACAAGCTGAGCATTTTCTTTGCACACATTTGAGAAGTTCCTTTATAACAAACCCAACATGGGCCTCTGTTTTGATGTGGGGAGAAGCTCTGATGTCAACTTTTCTGTAGATCCTGTTGTTTTCCAAGCACCCGTATGCCCTCACCCATGAAATTTCCCCGGATGACCTGGTGTAAGCGTTGTCTTAGGGGTGAGCGGCTTTGCTCTTGCTTGGCTTCTCCCTCTTCCACCCAGAAAGCCCTGAAGGCCAAGTCTGAGGTGTCCTGCTCTGAAGCTCTACAAGACATGGGCTCCAGAGCGTTGCCCAATGGGAGGATGCAGGCAGGTGGCACCATGGCCTTCCCAGCCTGCTTGGCCATCGACTCTCCTCTCCCACAACGTCAGTTTCCTCTTGCCTGGGTGGTTGGACACATGAACAAAAATTCTTCATGACCTCTTCAAAACCCTGGGGCTGTTTGGTCTGGAGAAGAGGAGGCTGAGGAGACCTCATCAATCTCTGCAGCTCCTGGAAAGGAGGTTGGAGCCAGGTGGGGGTTGGGCTCTGCTCCCAAGGAAATGGGATGAGAGGAAATGGCCTCAAGTTGCACCAGGGCAGGGTCAGATTGGATATTGGGAACTATTTCCTCACTGAGAGCATGCTGAAGCCCTGGCAGAGGCTCCCAAGGTAGTGGTGGAGTTCCCATCCCTGGAGGGGTTCAAAACCTGTGTGGCCGTAGCACTTGGGACAGGGTTTGGTGGTTAGGGTGGGGTTGGGCTGATGTTGGACTGGATGAGTTTGGAGGGCTTTTCCAACCTCAGTGGCTTCACCAGTCTTCACATGAAGGAATTGTATCCAATGTGCAGTCTAAACCCCCCCTGGTGCAACTTGAGACCGTTTCTTCTCATCCCATCACTTCAGGACCCATTCCCTCAGTTCATTCACAAATGAGTTCAATCTTGAGGCTGACAGGAACACCTTCCAGGCTTTGTTGTAGACAAGGCCAGATCAGGAGCTGGATCTGACTGGGCTTTTCACTTATAAATCTGGTTGCTTTTAGTTAACTCCCCTGGTCTCCAAAGCTGTTTAAAAACTTCAGGGAAGTCAGGACTGGGCAGAAGGAGAAACTTCTTCCCCACGAGGATGCTGGAGCCGGGACCCAGAGAGGCTGTGCTGCCTCCATCCCTGGAGGTTTCCAACACCCAATAGATAAGGGCTCCAAACAACTTGGTACAAGGTTAACTTGACCCTGGACAGAGTAGGAGGTGGCTTGAGGCCACCTGAGGTACCTGAATTGTCCCATGAGCCTGGTCCTGTTGCATAACGTGGTTCTTTGCGTTTCCCTATCCTCTGCTTCCATGGAGCTTGACATCTGGTCTTGGGTTGAAGCATTTTCCAGAAAGACATCTGTGCTCGAGCTGGAGAAATCAGAAGTGGAGAATTCACTACCAATGCAAATTTGCTCACGCAGTTGAAAATTTATGCCTCGTTTCCAGTTTCAATGGGTTTCACTGTACATCAGCTCTGGCACACGAGGTTCTCACTCCATTACACTGAGAACTTCAGCACCTAGGGGTCTCCTACGCAGATCCTTACTCATCTCCAGCTCCTTTTTTTTGAATCAGTTAAACAGGTAGAGCTTCTCCGAGCTTTTAAGCTGAAAAAGGGGAGACTGAGGTGAGATCTGAGGGAGAAATGTTTTGCTGTAGGAGTGGGGAGGCCCTGGCCCAGGTTGCCCAGAGCAGTAGTGGCTGCCCCATCCCTGGAGGTGTTCGAGGCCAGGTTGGATGGGGCTTGGAGCCCCCTGATCCAGTGGGAGGTGTCCCTGCCCATGGCAGGGGGTGGGACTGGATGGGCTCGGAGGACCCTTCCCACCCAGCTCATTCCAGGATCCTCACGCCATCCCCGTTGCCCGATGCACACCCACCCTGGTGGTCGAAAAGAGCAGAAACGGTCTTTTCTCTTCCCGTTGATCGAATTTTGCTGTGACAATCCAACACTCCACCCCACCTCAAGGCTTCGTTTTGTTCCTGATATTGATGTTCATTTCCAAGTCTCCTATTTGGTGGTTTTAGCTCTGCCAGACACAATGTTTTCCTGCAAAGTTTGAGTTTCTGTCATCGTTTGGTGCACTTGAAAAAATTGTCATTTATAATTTACATTGGCTCCTCAGCTCTTAGGGTTTTTTTCCATTTCCTTCTGCAGTCTTTTTTACATTTTTAATGCTGCCATCGTTTCACCGTTAGGGCTGGACTCAGCTCTCCTAGAACTGGGGCTCTGCGAACTCGGCACCTCAGCTCCCTCAGTGAAAGGAGAGAGGGGCAAACCAAGGCTTGGAAGGGTGGAGCTGTTCCCTGAGCCTTGCTGTGACCAGGGAACCACGGAATGGGTTGGGTGGGAAGCAACCTCAAAGCTCATCCAGTTCCAGCCCCCTGCCATGGGGGTTCTTCCCATGAAAGAGGGTGGTGGAGCCCTGGAACAGCTCCCCAGGGAAGCAGACACAGCTTGACAGTATTCCAGAAGGGTTTGGTCAACGCCCTCAGCCCCACAGGGTGAATGTTGGGGTTGTTCTGTGCAGGGACAAGGGGTTGGACTTGGTGGTCTCTGTAGGCTTCTTCCACCTCAGGTCATTCCCTGATTCTAAATCCATCCATATCACCTCTTTTTCTCTCAAATTAGTGCTGGTCCTTGCACCTTTGTCCTTGCTCCACATCTTTGGTGCTTTGCCCTCCCAGTTCTCCTGTCCCGTTCCAGGCCTGGATGCCTCTCCTTGGTTTGCCCCCTGAATCCCACTTGCGTGGGCACTGTGGGCGTGGTGCCAACGGCACCTTCGGGCCAAAGAGGGGGCGTTCGGACGCCGGGCAGTGGTGGCCACTCCAGATGGTGTTCCCAGACTTTAGAGGATGCTGGTCTGATGCTTCTTGCCATGAGGACAGCTCGAGGGGTGTTTCTGAGTCTGGGGGAAGAAGGGAAGGCAGTAAAGGTTCTGTGTAAAGGAAAGGAGATTCATTGGATCTCCTGCCTATCTCAAACCTCCCACCCTATAACCAGCCTCCTCCCCTCTCCAACCTCCCACCCTATATCCAACCTCCTCCCCTATCCAACCTCCCACCCTATATCCAACCTCCTCCCCTTCATCCCATCCTACACCCTGGAGGTGTTCAAGGCCAGGTTGGATGGGGCTTGGAGCCCCCTGATCCAGTGGAAGGTGTCCCTGCCCAGGGGATGGCCTTTAAGTGCCCTTCCCACCCATCCATCCTGTGGTTCGGTGATGGTTCTACATCCATCCTGTCACATCCATCCTGTTCATTCCACTTTTGCCCACACCAAAAGCCATTTTAGACAAGAGTGTTCTTCTGAGCATGGAGAAGATGCCCCCTTTGCTTCCCCTCCTGCACCCTGCTCTCCTCTCATGCCTGCAGTCACGTCCACCCTGTCCTGCTCTTCCACGAGCTCTGTTGTGTATTTCCTCTGCGTGTTCCCTTTCCACGTTGTAATCAATCTCCTGTTTCTCTCTTCGCCTTTTTCTCCTGCCCCCGTTTCTAGGAAGAAGAGCAAAAGCAGGCAGTAAGTTGACTTCACCTTGCAGGTGATTTCTCTTCTTTCTGCATGCAAATACCCTCTCCTGTTTGCAAATAAACCCCGGGCACGTGGGGGTCTCTCTCTCTCATAGATCCTGGTGGGTTTCCAGCAGAGCTGGGGTTTATGCGTGGCCTTAAAGCCGTCCCTCTGGTGGCCACGGGAGCTCGGCTGGTGGCCACGCTCTTTAGTTTTGATGGAATTCTGCATGGTCACTGGGGCTGGAAATGTGAATTCTCAGCTGGCTTCGTGCTGTCTTGTGTTGGTGATTCTTGGGGGGCCTGAGAAAGCTTTCTTGTCTCTTCAGGAATCCTTTAATTTGCCTCCTCGCCCCGTACAAGTCAGTGCATGAACGCTAATTAACGACTTAATATTCCGGGCATGGAACTGTATCATCCCAGATCAGGGCTCCTGGGGTTGCTCTCTGCGTGCTGGTTGGGAACGGGAGGAGTGACCTGAGGAGAGACAAGAACGCCTTTGCTTTGTGACTCGATTTGCGTGTCGTGTCGTGTGTGTGTCGTCCCGTGCGCCCCCCCCCCCCCCCCCCCCCCCCCCCCCAGCCTCTGGAATCCTCTCCCGGTGCTGGTTTCGGAGTCTGCTCCAGAGGGAGCCCTTCTGCTTCCCTCGGCACCGCCCGGTGGTCGCTGCCTTTGGACACGAAGCTGCAACGGGGATTAATCCCGTGTTTCCCGTTATAGGGGGTTTTCTGGGGGTTCTTTATTCAATACATGATGTGGATATTTGATACCTGGATTGGAAATTCCCATGACTTGTTTTTTTTGTAAGGAAACTGATGTTTCTGGTTAATTTATGTTGCTCGAAGTGCTTTGGTGCTGCTGAACCAGGCTCTTGGGGACTCCTGATGGGGGCTTGTAGTCAAGTTCCATTGTCAGGTTAACAAGAAGATGGTGGTGAGGGTGGATCTTCTGGCCAGGCTGGATCCATGGGCTGGAGGGCAGGAAGGGTCTGCAGAGGGATCCGTGGGCCAAGGCCAACGGGATGGGGTTCAACAAGGCCAAGTTGAACCCTTGGGTCCTGCCCTCGGGTCCCAGCAACCCCTGCAGCTCCAGGCTTGGGGAAGAGTGGCTGGAAAGCTGCCCCAAGGCAAAGGCCCTGGGGGTGCTGCTCGACAGCGGCTGAACAGGAGGCAGCAGTGGCCCAGGGGGGGCAAGAAGGCCCCCAGCAGCCTGGCTTGGATCAGCCCTGGGGTGGCAGCAGGAGCAGGGCAGGGATCGTCCCCCCTGCACTCAGCACCTCCAATCCTGGGCTCAGGGTTGGGCCCCTGACTCCAAGAAAGCCCTGGAGGGGCTGAAGTGGGTCTGGAGAAGGGAGCGGAGCTGGGGAAGGGTCTGGAGAACAGGGGTTGTGGTTGCGGCTGAGGGCCCTGGGGGGGTTTGGTCTGGAGAAGAGGAGGCTGAGGGGAGACCTCATCACTCTCTGCAGTTCCTGGAGAGGAGGTTGGAGCCAGGGGGGGTTGGGCTCTGCTCCCAAGGAACAAGGGATGGGATGAGAGGAAATGACCTCAAGTTGTGCCAGGGCGGGGTCAGATTGGACATCAGGAACAATTCCTTCATGGAAAGGGTTCTCAGGCCCTGTCAGAGGCTCCCAGGGAGGTGGTGGAGTCCCCATCCCTGGAGAGGTTCAAAAGCTGGGTAGATGAGGTGCTCAGGGATCTGGTTTAGTGGTGGACAGGGACAGTTGGACTGGATGACCTCGGAGGTCTTTTCCAACCAGATGATTCTGTTATTCTCTTGGAGCTCTGTTCACCCTCAGGTGCTGCTGCTGGTGAGGATTTATTCCTTGCAGAAATTCCTTGGTGTAGGGAAGGGAGCAGATTGGAGCATGTGGCAAGGGCTTTCCTAGAGGAAGGAAAACCACCAAAACACCACTTTCCATGTCCTCCAGCTTCTGGCTGTGCGAGCGAAATGCTGTGTCCCGTGTCCTTCTACCCAGCATCATCACTGGGGAGAACCATCTGCGTGGAAATGCAGCATTCTTTCAGCTTGGTTTTCCTGCACTGTGGTGTCCATCTTGGTTTTGGATAAAGAAAAAGGGTAAATTTGAGGTCAAAAGAAGAAGTTGCCCAGTTTTACCCCCCTTCTTTCCCTGGAACACAGTGTTTGTAGAATAAGGAAGTCAAAAGTGGATGCTGAAATGAGGTCAACACATTGATGTTCTGTCCAGTCCCACTGTAACCTGTGATGAGGAGGCCAAAAAAAAGGATGTGAAACTCAGGAAGTCAGATTTTGACCAACAAAGGGTAGGAATTGAACCTTTACATCCTTAGGTTTGCATGGACAGAAGTAGCTTGAAGTGCTCTCCTCTTCACTCTGAAGGTACTGCCTGGAAATCCTAGAGATCTCAGGATATGATGGGCTGAGAACCACACTGAGATCACAGGGCAGCTGGGGTGGAAAGGCCCCTCTGAAGATCATCTAGTCCATCCTTCCATGCCCAAAGCAGGGATACCTAGAGCAGGCTGCTCAGGAGTTTGTCCCATCATGTTTTGAGTGTCTCCATGGGTGGAAACTCCACGCACACTCTTGGCAACCAGTTCCAGGGCTTCGGTGCCCTCACCACGAGAAATTCTGTCTTTGGTTTTAATCTGAATTTCTTAATACTTTCATTTCCATTTGTGCCTCTATTTCCATTCCATTCCATCAGCTCTGGTGCTTTCACTGGATGCCACTGAGAATCTTAGAATCATCTGGTTGGAAAAGACCTTTGAGATTGTTGAGTCCAACCACAGAAGGGTCCGGCTCTGCCTCCTTTACTTGGTTAGAGCCTTTTCCCGGTATTTACAGGAAAGCCCAATCCCTTTGGTGGTCCCTGTTCGGAGTTGATCTCCTGTCAACCCTTGGAAAGCTTCTTTCCTGTCTTTCCCTTCTCCTCTGCCCCTCGGAATGAGAAGGGCCAGCCCTGCTCACACCCTTGAGGAGCAACGCCTTGCGTGGAGATGCTGTTCCAGAAACAGAGCGCTGAGCCGCGTGGTATTCCCAGCCCACCACAGCTGTCCTCGCACTGCTGAGGTTGTTGTGTCCCAGCTAATAACGATCCTTGCTGGCTTAGATCCTAATTTACAACAGGACCATCTTCCTCTCACAGCTGGTGAGGAGCTTGAATGATCTGCAAAGTATTAAACCCCCTTTGTTCCCAGAGGAACGGCTGCTGCGCTCTCGGTGTTCAGAAGAATGCCGAGGGGATTCAGAAAGCTGCACGTCCCGTGGGTGATGCCTGGGCCGTGCCCTCCGAGCCATCCAAAAATCCCAAAGAGCGTCAGGCGCTCGCACGCCAACACGAGAGAACTCCCCTAATGCCAAACAGGCCCAGAAGTCGCTCCTTCAGAGCGGAGGAGCTGCCGTGGGAGCGTTTAGACACTGGGATGGAAATCCTTCCCTTTCAGGAGGTGGTGGGAAGCGTCTGACGTCGCAGAGCAGATTGGACTCATTAGCACTGAGGTTATGTTGCCAATTAGAACAAGCGGACAGGCTCTCACCCAACAATCCTGGTGAAGTCATGGAAATACAGGAGGGTTGTCCCTGATCCCATGGAGCGGAGTCAGGAGATGCCGTTTTCCTCCCATCGTTCAGATTCATCGTTCAGATCTGCGCTGGGGAGGCCCGACCTCGAGCATGGGGGCAGTTTGGGAGCCTCAGGATAAAAAGGATCTAAAGCTGCTGAAGAGTGTCCAGAGGAGGCCACAGAGCTGGGGAAGGGTCTGGAAGGGAAATCCTCGGAGGAGAGGCTGAAGGCACTGGGTCTGTTCAGCTGGAGAAAAGGAGACTGAGGGGGGATCTCAAAGCTGTTCGCTGCCTTCTCCCAAGGGAGGGAGGGGAAAGAGGGGCTGAGCTCTGCTCTCTGGTGAGCAAGGACAGGAGCCCAGGGAATGGCAGGAAGATGGACCAGGACAGGGTTGGATTGGCCATCAGGAAGAGGTTCTTCCCCCCGAGCAGAGCAGAGCAGAGGGTGGTGGAGCCCTGGAACAGCTCCCCAGGGAAGCAGTCCCAGCCTGACAATATTCCAGAAGGGTTTGGTCAAGGCCCTCAGCCCCACGGGGTGAATGTTGGGGTTGTCCTGTGCAGGGACAGGAGATGGACTCGATGGGCCTTGTGGGTCCCTTCCATCTCGGGGTATTCTGTGATTCTACCTTCCAGTTGGCTTGAGAATGATGAGGCCACCAGTGCCTTTACTGGGATGAACCTTCTGAACCAAAGGCTATGGCAAAGCTGAGCCCAGGCAGCCAGCTGGGGTGATCCCTGCGTCCTTTTGCAAGGGAATAAAACCTTGTGAGTGGGGAATTCCTGCCCTTGGAGAGCCCTGTAACAGCTGGAGAAGTCCCAGCAAGTTCTCACAAGTGGTGTCCCCAGGCCTCAGTGCTGGGTCCAGTTGTGTTCAATGTCTTTATTCATGATCCGGATGAGGAGACTGAGTGCTGCATTAGTAACTTCATGGGTGACACCGACCTGGGCAGGAGTGTGGATCTGCTGGAGGGCAGGAAGGGTCTGCAGAGGGACCTGGCCAGGCTGGATCCATGTGATGAGGCCAACAGGATGGGGTTCAACAAGGCCAAGTGCCGGGTCCTGCCCTCGGGTCCCAGCAATCCCTGCAGCTCCAGGCTTGGGGAAGAGTGGCTGGAAAGCTGCCCCAAGGCAAAAGCCCTGGGGGTGAACAGGCCCAGGGGTATTGAGAACTGCTGAGGGTCCTGGGGAGGTTTGGTCTGGAGAAGAGGAGGCTGAGGGGAGACCTCATCGCTCTCTGCAGCTCCTGGAGAAGTTGGAGCTGGGGGGGGGGGGGGTTTGGCCTCTGCTCCCAAGGAACAGGGGATGGGATGAGAGGCAATGGCCTCAAGTTGCACCAGGGCAGCGTCAGATTGGATATTGGGAACAATTCCTTCATGGAAAGAGTGGTGAAGCCCTGGCAGAGGCTCCCAGAGAGGTGGTGGAGTTCCCACCCAGCCAGGTGGATGAGGTGCTCAGGGATCTGGTTTAGTTGTGGACAGGTGGGATTGGACTCGATGACCTCAAAGGTCTTTTCCAACCAAGCGATTCCATGGTTCTCTGATACCGACTCCGAGAGTGCTGTTCAGTTCCCCATCCATTCGTGCCTCACCCAGAGGTCCTGTGCTCCTCTCCGCAGCAGATCGTGGATGCGTGGCCGGGGCTGGTGTCTCCCACCAACACAGCCACAAAGAATTCCTCCCGGTGCCTGAACCTCGTGAGGCGCCTGCAGAACCCCACTCATCTCCCGTGGTCTCTGTGGACAAGGAGCAAAATCTCAGTGTTGATGGGTAATGTCAGCCAGGGCGGTCGCTGATGCCCCCAAACGCACCTGAGTGACGATGTATTCTCCAAACTGAGAAGCTTGTCCAAAATAACTGGAAGACCTTCTTCTGGATGATGGAAGTGAGCAGGCCCAGCAGCGTCAAGAAGGATCAGGCAAAACTGCCTCTCTGGGAAAAATTTAAGGCAAGGCCAGCTCTGGAGTCCTGAGCACAGGAAGGACCTGGAACTGTTGGAGCGAGTCCAGAGGAGGCCACGGAGATGATCCGAGGGCTGGAGAACCTCTGGTGTGAGGACAGGGTGGGAGAGTTGGGGTTGTTCATCCTGGAGAGGAGAAGGCTGTGGGGAGACCTTAGAGCAGCCTCCCAGGACTGAAAGGGGCTCCAGGAAAGCTGGGGAGGGGCTCTGGATCAAGGAGTGCAGGGGCAGGATGAGGGGAAGGGTTTTGAGCTGAAAGACGGGAGATTGAGATGAGATCTTGGGGAGAAATGTTTTGGTGTGAGGGTGGGGATGCCCTGGCCCAGGTTGTCCAGAGCAGTGGTGGCTGCCCCATCCCTGGAGGTGCTGAAGGGCAGGTTGGATGGGGCTTCGAGCCCCCTGATCCAGTGGGAGGTGTCCCTGCCCATGGCAGGAGGTGGGACTGGATGGGCTGTGAGGTCTCTTCCCACCCAAACCATTCCATGGCACTGTGATTCTGCCCCGTTCCGAGGGCTCCTGGGTGACTCCAGTCCGTAAGGGTTCCCCAGTGCTCAAGGCAAAGCGAAGCAAGCAGAGCTCTTGGATGTTTTTAATCCACATTTGTAGTAACCAGAGAGGTTTTCCAAAATAGCAGCTGGGAAGCTGTCAGTGTGGTTTCTCCGCTGTCCCAGCACGAGGCAGCAGCCCCAGGCCCCGTCGAGCGCCCGCTCCATTCATGCCTTCCCTGAATCGCCTTCCTCTGCGCTTAATCACGTTTTGGATCGCTCAGCTTGGACCAGGCAGGAGTTCGTTCAGTTTCTTGTCTTCCAAGTTCTGCTTTCGCAGAGAAAGAAATGTTTGCCAAGTTCTAACACTCAAACTATTTTAACAAAGCTCTGGGCAGAAGCGTCGTGGCTCCGCTCGCTTTTTGGGGGAAAAATGCACTTATTCGTCCCAACTTACTTCAAAACCAGCTGATGGGGTTGGGTTTGTTTCCCAAATGGAACCTCTTGGCAAGAAGCTGCCCAGCGTGAACAATTAAAACGATGGAATCACAGAATGGTTTGGGTTGGAAGGGGCCTCAAAAGCCCATCCAGTCCCACCCCCTGCCATGGGCAGGGACACCTCCCACTGGATCAGGGAGATCCAAGCCCCATCCAGCCTGGCCTTCAACACCTCCAGGGATGGGGCATCCTCTCCAGGATGAACAACCCCAACTCTCCCAGCCTGTTCTTTCTGCATTCTATTGAGTTTGTCCATTTCAAAAAGAGGGAAACCTGATCCTTCTGGTGATGTTCAGTACTAATTCTTCTGTGGCCATTCATTAGGTTGGATGGGGCTTGGAGCCCCCTGATCCAGTGGGAGGTGTCCCTGCCCATGGCAGGGGGTGGGACTGGATGACCTTTGAGGTTCCTTCCAACCCAACCCATTCCATGATTCTCCAGTCTTTTCTCAGCCTCCATTCACCATTCTCTCCAACCATTGTCCAAGCCAAGAAGGATAATCAAAGCCATGTGAAGGACATCTGGACCCGGAGCTGGTTTATTTGGCTCCTGGCTCGTATTAATAGCAACGAGGAAGTGGCAGTTTGGGATTTCTTGACCTCACACGGAATTCCTTTCACTTGGGCCACGGTTGTGAACAGCTGGCAGCGATCTGGGGCTCATCTCATCATCTGTTCCCCAGCCCTCACTGCTCCAGGTTGGCCCTTTCCTTTGTAAGAACCTTCCCTTTTTCCACCTCATCCCTTTCCACGGGGTTGTCCTTTTCAAAGGGAGCCCAGGACCATCTTGTCGAAGCGTGTTCCGGGCAGCCCAAGGCTTGAGGGAGGCTCAGGTACAACAAAATAATCCCTCGGAGCATAAATCAATGTTTCACTGACTCTGTTCTGAACTTCTCTCTGTTCCAAGTTGGTTGTTGCCTCTGGGCCATTGACTCCTCTCCAGCGAGTTCTGTCTCCAACCCCACAAAACACTCTTCTGCTCTTCCAGCAAATGGAAGCGCCATGAGGAGACACCACCCTGGGATCACGGACACCAGGGGCTGTCTCTGAGCTGGGTTTGTGTCGCAGCTGGGGAAGAGTCTGGAGAACAGGGGTTGTGGGAGCGGCTGAGGGCCCTGGGGGAGGTTGGTCTGGAGAAGAGGAGGCTGAGGGGAGACCTCATGGCTCTCTGCAGCTCCTGGAGAGGAGGTTGGAGCCAGGAGGGGTTGGGCTCTGCTCCCAAGGGACAGGAGATGGGATGAGGGGAAATGGCCTCAAGTTGCCCCAGGGTGGGGTCAGACTGGACATCAGGAACAATTCCTTCATAGAAAGAGTTGTGAAGCCCTGGCAGAGGCTCCCAGGGAGGTTGGAACAGGGTTTGGTGGGCACAGTGGGGTTGGGCTGACGATGATACTGGAGATCTTTTCCAATCTTCA
Source organism: Dromococcyx pavoninus (assembly GCA_033558185.1). Taxonomy (NCBI): domain Eukaryota; kingdom Metazoa; phylum Chordata; class Aves; order Cuculiformes; family Neomorphidae; genus Dromococcyx; species Dromococcyx pavoninus. The sequence continues at coordinate 109,760 of JAUMJL010001232.1, read as the reverse complement.
CGATTCCATGAACACTTGGAATTCTTGGGTCATACCAACCCCTGTGGCTCCAGGCTTGGGGAAGAATGGCTGGAGATCTGCCTGCTGGAGAAGGACCTGGGAGTGTTGTTTGGCAGCAGCTGAACATGGACCAGCAGTGGCCCAGGTGGGCAAGAGGGCCAATGGCATCTTGGCCTGGATCAGACACAGTGTGGGCAGCAGGAGCAGGGCAGGGATTGTGCCCCTGTGCTCAGCACTGGGGAGGCCACAGCTCGAGCACTGGGGTCAGTTTGGGCCCTTCAGTACAAGAACGACATTGAGGGGCTGGAGAGCATCCAGAGAGGGGCAACGAGGCTGGGGAAGGGTCTGGAGAACAGGGGTTGTGGGAGCTGCTGAGGGCCCTGGGGGGTTTAGTCTGAAGAAGAGGAGGCTGAGGGGAGACCTCATCACTGTCCACAACTGTCTGAAAGGGGCTGTGGCAGAGCCAGTGTTGATCTCTTCTGTCAAGTGACAGGAGATGGGACAAGGGGAAATGGCCATGAGTTGTGCCAGGGGAGGTTCAGACTGGATATTGAGAAGAATTCCTTTACTGAAAGGGTGCTCAGGCCCTGGCTCAGCTGCCCAGGGAGGGGGTGGAGTCACCCTGGAGGGGTTTAAAAAACAGGTGGATGAGTTTTTGAGGGACAGGGTTTAGGGGATGATGGATGCAGTTGGACTTGATGACCTCAAAGGTCTTTTCCAACTGGAAGATTATATGATTCCATGATTATATCAAGTGTAATTTTGGAATGTCCCCCATGAGCTGAAGACAGTGAGCCTGGTTTTGAACAGGCCTTCACACCTATAGAAGGAATTTGCATTTTGACTTCTGTCTCAGTGTTGTCCTATTCATTGTCCTTGAAAGGTGCCCCGGGTCGAGCAACCAAGAGGAAATCTTTGCCCAGCTTGTGCTAGCGTGTCCATACCTTGGCCAGAAGGTGTCCAGTGTCCTCCTGCCTGGGCATGGATGGTGGCTGGAAGGTGGCCGGTGTCCTCCTGGCTGGCCATGGAGCTGCCTACCAAATGGGATATTACATGGAGCTCCTTGGATCATCTCTGTGGCCTCCTCTGGACGCGCTCCAACAGCTCCAGGTCCTTCCTGTGCTGGGAATCAACCTGGGTGAGGAGATGGTTTGGAGAGGAAGGAGTGAAGCCATTGGAGCTGTTCCTTGGCCCTCACTCTCCCACAGGGAGAGGACAAATCTTGCAAATCCTCTCCCCTCACCGGTGGTTGCAGCTCACGGATAAACCACAGCCCCTCATCAGAGGCTCCAGGCGGGCGTCACACCCCGTGTCCAGGTGTTCTTAATCATCTCAGAGCTGCTCCTTCCGAAGATCAAAGGAGCTTCAGCAGGACACAAGGAGCTCATGTTTCAAAACATCCCTCCAGCAGCTGTCGGCAGCAGATCCTTGGTGGGGCCTTGGGGAAAACTGGGGAGAGCAGAGAATCACAGAAACACAGAATGGGTTGGGTGGGAAGGGACCCCAAAGCCCATCCAGTCCCACCCCCTGCCACGGGCAGGGACACCTCCCACTGGATCAGGGGGCTCCAAGACCCATCCAACCTGCCCTTCAACGTCTCCAGGGATGGGGCAGACACCACTGCTCTGGGAAACCTGGGCCAGGGCCTCCCCACCCTCACAACAAAACATTTCTCCCCAAGATCTCATCTCAATCTCCCCTCTTGCAGCAACAAACACTTCCCTTCATCCTGTCCCTGCACTCCCTGATCCAGAGCCCCTCCCCAGCTTTCCTGGAGCCCCTTTCAGTCCTGGGAGGCTGCTCTAAGGTCTCCCCACAGCCTTCTCTTCTCCAGGATGAACAACCCCAACTCTCTCACCCTGTCCTCACAGCAGAGGTTCTCCAGCCCTCGGATCATCTCCGTGGCCTCCTCTGGACTCAGTCCAACAGCTCCAGGTCCTTCCTGTGCTGGGGACTCCAGAGCTGGACCCGGGGCTCCAGGTGGGGTCTCCCTAGAGTGCAGCAGAGGGGCAGAATCCCCTCCCTCCCCTCTGCTCCCATTCTTTGGGTGCAGCCCAGGACACCCTTGGTTTCTGGGCTGGGAGCGCCCATTGCCGGCTCCTGGGGAGCTTCTCCTCCCCCAGCATCCCACGTTGCTCCTCTTGAGGAGGAGGAGGCAGCAGAGGAGGAAGCAGGTTCGTGCTGCAGGCACAGCCTGATTGGCCTGACTGGCTCTTTCCTGAAGCATCTCCGTAGGCTTTGGTGCTCCGTGGGCAGGGCCATTGCCGTGGGAGCCGCGTTCCGAGGAGCGACCGCACGGGCGGCATCCAATTACTCAAAGGGATGAGTTTATCCATTTCTAAAGGACGTGCAGCATTCTCGCACCTCGCAGGCAACTCATCTGCATTTGTTGTCGCCTCTTTTGAGCACCAAGGGTGTCAAAGAAGGATGACAAAGCCCTGAGGCTTTTCATCCGTTGCCCACTTGGAACAGGAGGGAAAGTTGCTAAGTAACCGGCTGCTTTTTCACCGCTGAGGATGTGCAAGGCCAGGGCTTCCAAGAGGGTGGAGATGACTGGGTTGGGCTCTGCGAGCCTCCACTTTCTGCATAAAGGGGAGATGTCTTTATCCAAAGAGCTACAAATTCCATCACAGCAGGCGTTATCGCTCTCCAGAATAATTATTTATTCCTAATCGCAGCCTTTTTGGAAGGTGTTTGAAAAGTGGACTTTGATCAGTCCCCAGGGAAATTCGTACCGTTCTGTGGGCAAGACACTGTGGTTCCCCAGAGAGGAGTTCCTCAATGGGTTGTGCTCTCCTCATCAGACACCTCATTTGTCTTGTCATCTATTTGACCCACTTAATGGCTGTTGAGAGGAATGGTTGAGATACAGAAATCAAACTCAATATTTTCTGATCATTGGGGGCCAGGTTTCAGCTTAGAATCAAGAAACCTGGAATGGTTTGTATTGGAAGGGACCTCAAACCCATCCATTCCACCCCCTGCCATGGGCAGGGACACCTCCCACTGGATCAGGGGGATCCAAGCCCCATCCAACCTGGCTTTGAACATATCCAGGGATGGGGCAGCCACCATTGCTCTGGGAAACCTGGGCCAGGGCCTCCCCACCCTCACACCAAAACATTTCTCCCCAAGATCTCATCTCAGTCTCCCCTCTTTCAGCTTCAAACCCTTCCCCTCATCCTGTCCCTGCACTCTCTGATGCAGAGCCCCTGTTTGCTCCCAGCCCTGAAACCAAGGGTGTCCTGGGCTGCACCCAAAGAGTGGGAGCAGAGGGGAGAGAGGGGATTCTGCCCCTCTGCTGCGCTCTGGGGAGACCCCACCTGGAGCCCTGGGTCCAACTCTGGAAGGACCTGGAGCTGTTGGAGCGAGTCCAGAGGAGGCCACGGAGATGATCCGAGGGCTGGAGAACCTCTGGTGTGAGGACAGGGTGGGAGAGCTGGGGTTGTTCATCCTGGAGAGGAGAAGGCCCTGGCCCAGGTTTCCCAGAGCAGTGGTGGCTGCCCCATCCCTGGAGGTGTTCAAGGCCAGGTTGGACGAGGCTCTGCGCAACCAGATCTGGTTGGAGATGTCCCTGCTCACTGCAGGGGTTGGACTGGATGGGCTTTGAGGTCTCTTCCCAACAAAGCTGTTCCGTGATGCAATGATTCGGTGACTCAGTCTCTGCAGTCAGGGCTCCTCTGGAGAGCGACTCAGAGGCTGACCTAGCCTCGTGCTCTGAATCACCTGCCAGAGGATGCTGTCCCTCCCACTGTTGACTTCAGCGCCACCTCAGGCCCCACCAAACAAAGCCCTCCCTCCCCCGGCTCTCAGCTCCGTTTCTGTTCTGAGTGCCTCGGTGAGTCCTTTCTCCTCTCTCTTTTGGTTTTCGACACGTTGAAGTTTTTCAAATGAAGCCTGGATGAAACAGCACACACTCTGCTCGGTTCCTGGGAGCACCAAAGGAGCACGTGGGTTTTCTTAGTCACCATCTGTGCACTCAGTAGAAGTCCTCTCCAGGCCCTGGTGTTGGTGCTGTGCTCAGATACTGCGGCTGCTCCACCAGCATCAATTTCATGCTGGTTTGGTTGCATAAAACTTCCCCTAAAGCCACAGAAGATAAGGTTTGAGAACTCCCTGGAGGTGTTGAAGGCCAGGTTGGATGGGGCTTTGAGCCCCCTGATGCAGTGGGAGGTGTCCCTGCCCATGGCAGGGAGTGGGACTGGATGGGTTTTGAGGTCCCTTCTCACCCAAACCATTCCGTAGTTCTGTGTGGAACACCAAGAAGAGCGTCTCCACTATTGTCAACAATCAGATGCTGCTCAGAGCTGTGGGATCTTGATATCCTGGTGGGTTTCTCTGCCTTTTGGAGGCCCTTCGAACCCAAACATTCCATGATTCTGTGAACTGGTTGCAGAACAGTTCAGGACATCCAGCCAGAAGAACTAAGCTGGGTGGGATTGTTGATCTGATTAAAGGAAGGGAGGGTTTGCAGAGGGACCTGGCCAGGCTGGATCCATGGGCTGGAGAGCAGGAAGGGTCTGCAGAGGTATATGGCCAGGCTGGATCCATGGGTTGGAGGGCAGGAAGGGTCTGCAGAGGGACCTGGCTAGGCTGGATCCATGGGCCAAGGCCAACGGGATGGGGTTCAACAAGGCCAAGTGACGAGTCCTGCCCTTGGGTCCCAGCAACCCCTGCAGCTCCAGGCTTGGGGAAGAGTGGCTGGAAAGCTGCCCCAAAGCAAAGGCCCTGGGGGTGCTGCTCGACAGTGGCTGAACAGGAGGCAGCAGTGGCCCAGGGGGGCAAGAAGGCCCCCAGCACCCTGGCTTGGATCAGCCCTGGGGTGGCAGCAGGAGCAGGGCAGGGATCGTCCCCCTGCACTCAGCACCTCCAATCCTGGGCTCAGGGTTGGGCCCCTCCCTCCAAGAAAGCCCTGGAGGGGCTGGAGCGCGTCTGGAGAAGGGAGCGGAGCTGGGGAAGGGTCTGGAGAACAGGGGTTGTGGGAGCAGCTGAGGGCCCTGGGGGGGGTTGGTCTGGAGAAGAGGAGGCTGAGGGGAGACCTCATGGCTCTCTGCAGCTCCTGGATAGGAGGTTGGAGCCAGGGGGGCTCTGCTCCCAAGGGATGGGATGAGAGGGAATGGCCTCAAGTTGCACCAGGGCAGGGTCAGATTGGACATCAGGAACAATTTCTTCCCTGAAAGGGTTCTGAGGCCCTGGCAGAGGCTCCCAGGGAGGTGGTGGAGCCCCAGTCTCTGGAAGTGTGTAGAAGGGGACTGATGAGTTCCTTAGGGACAGGGTTTAGTAAGGGGGACAGGTATGGTTGGACTGGATGATCTCAAAGGTCTTTTCCAAGCAGATGGTTCTATGATTCAATGATTCTAAGAGGGTCACCTTTATCTCATCTCTTGACTTTTTGAGCCCAAGTAGATGTCAAAGCCATTTCACTGCAGCTCCGGGAGAGCCCCTGTGGTTTGTCAGCACTGCTGGGCGCAGACCAAGTCCTGCTCTCCTCAATAATGCATCATTTTTCCACATTCCAGGCAGCTCCGCGGCCCTGCGTTGCACGGCCGCCGCGTGCTCCACGCTCGTGCTGGCCCAGCTGCCTCTGATCCAGGGCCAGCGCTGAACGTGGAGGTGTGGCTGCAGCCTCTCTCCCTCTCCCCATTACTCACCCCCATCCCGTGGCACAGCAGAGGACTCTGCTCTTCTGGCAGCAGCTCGGGCTGCAGCAACACCTGCGTTGGCTGCGCTGGTCTGCGGCGCAGAACCTCCCCGGCACGGCCTTCAAGTGTCCTCAAGGACCGGGAGAGCGTGCCAGGAAGTGATGGAAGCCGTGAAGAATGTCAGTGTGTTCCCGAGTTCCTGTCCTCACCCACTTTCTGCCATCAGGGCCTTCCTCTCCTTTTTTTTTTGCCAACAAACTCAAACCTTGAGCCACAGGTTTTAAGGTCCTGCAGAACCCTTGGGTGCTCTCTGGCCTTCACACCTTCTCTGACGTGACGGCCACGGATTTAAACACCAGGCCTTGCTCATCCATCCAGTGTTCCCCCCCCCTTCTCAGCATCATTAATTAATGATTCATTCTCAGATGCAGTTAGTAATTACTTCCATCACCACCCCACACCAGGCTCCCCTTGGGACCACTCTTTACCTCTTTTCCTCTGCAGACGTCAGGGAGGTCTCATAGGCTCCGTTTGGAACCAGAATTGTTCTCCTCCTTCCCCCTGTGGCCACTGTGGGTCCCTTTCTCAGTGCTTCCACCCCATGGCTTGAGGTGGTTGCAGAGTCCTCCTGGCGAGGAGTGATCCCTGCTGCAAGCTGCTCATGGTCCTTCCTCCTCACTCAGGAGCTGGCTCTGAACAGCTCCTCTGGATGATTCTCCTGCAGGTGGGAGGGATCTCTGGAAGACCCCAGCCTGACCTTTTGCGCAGAGCAAGTCCAGGTGGAGCAGTTTGCTCCAGCCACGTGTGCTGAGGAGAGAGGGCAGCTTCAGAAGGAGATGGAGCTGTTGGAGCAGGTCCAGAGGAGGCCACAGAGATGATCTGAGGGCTGGAGAACCTCTGCTGTGAGGACAGGCTGGGAGAGTTAGGTTTGTTCAGGCTGGAGAAGAGAAGGCTGTGGAGAAACCTTAGAGCAGCCTCCCAGGACTGAAAGAGGCTCCAGGACAGCTGGGGAGGGGCTCTTGGTCAGGGAGTGCAGGAACAGGATGAGGGGAAGGGTTTGAAGCTGAAAGAGGGGAGATTGAGATGAGATCTTGGGGAGAAATGTTTTGTTGTGAGGGTGGGGAGGCCCTGGCCCAGGTTTCCCAGAGCAGTGGTGGCTGCCCCATCCCTGGAGGTGTTGAAGGGCAGGTTGGATGGGGCTTGGAGCCCCCTGATCCAGTGGGAGGTGTCCCTGCCCATGGCAGGGGGTGGGACTGAGTGGGCTGTGAGGTCCCTTCCCACCCAAAACATTCAGTGATTCCATGATTCTACCTCCCTGCTCTGCTCTGTGAGTGTCCCCCACACCGTTCCTGTCCGCGTGCAACGTTCTGCTCTGCCTCTCTATTAATGATTCATCTTAACCTTTATGTCATCAGGAAGTGTCATTCGAGTGCGGTTATTTTTGTGCACGTAATTAGAATATTAAACAGATGAACCCCCGAGGAATTCCTCTCGCATCCTCCACCCTGCAGGTTCTCTTTCAGCAGAACCCATTTTCTTCTCGCTTTCACACAGCCACAAATCACAGCCCTGCCTGGCTGGTTGACCCCTGCTGACAGCTCTTTCCAAGAAGGAACCCAAACACAGGTTTCTCTCCTGTCTCCTCTCATCGCATCGTGCCTGGGGCAGGTTCCTAGGTAGCTCCTTTCCTGAGCATCGTCAAAGCAGTCTCTGTTCTGGCTTGAAGACTTCACTCTTCTGTCTCACGGTCACCAGTCCACAATCCATCCTTTTGTTTTCTTCGTCTTTCCCTTTGTTGTGTCTTCAGCAATCGTTTTCCTGTCAAGCCAACCCCAAGGCCTTGGTCCTTTGGATGCGGCAATGGGCGCTCCCAGCCCAGAAACCAAGGGTGTCCTGGGCTGCACCCAAAGAATGGGAGCAGAGGGGAGAGAGGGGATTCTGCCCCTCTGCTGCGCTCTGGGGAGACCCCACCTGGAGCCCTGGGTCCAGCTCTGGAGTCCTGAGCACAGGAAGGACCTGGAGCTGTTGGAGCGAGTCCAGAGGAGGCCACGGAGATGATCCAAGGGCTGGAGACCCTCTGCTGTGAGGACAGGGTGGGAGGAGTGGTGGCTGCCCCATCCCTGGAGGTGTTCAAGGCCAGGTGGGATGGGGCTTGGATCTCCCTAATCCAGTGGGAGGTGTCCCTGCCCACGGCAGGGGGTGGAACTGGGCAGGCTTTGAGGTCCCTTCCCATCCAAACCATTCCATGATTCTATAATCCTGTGAAGCTCATTTACACACAAGAAGGTTCTCAACTACAAAGTGAAGAAAACACGCTGAAGAGTCATCGTGGCTATGAAATTCAGCAAGGAGGCAATAAATATTTCACATCCTGGATTCTACAAGGATGAGAATTTAACCAGTTCCTCCCAGAAAACACGGTAAAATAAATTAATCCAGAATTCTCTCTTCTAACCTTCAGTCTTGCCAAGCTCACCAGCAGCCTGACCTTTCTGAGGGACTGAGCAAACATCAGGGGAAATCAGGTCTTGCCAAAACAAGTGCAACCCCTGTAGGACATCTCTCCAGTCTTGTTAATCTCCACAAAGGAAACACAACATCTATTGTCTCGTGAATATCGACCCCAAAATGTGGCAATGAATGCTTTGGTGGAGACATCCCCCTCCATGGAGGTGTCCAAGGCCAGGTTGGATGGGGCTTGGAGCCCCCTGATCCAGTGGGAGGTGTCCCTGCTCATGGCAGGGGTTGGAACTGGAAGGGCTTTGAGGTCCCCTCCCACCCCAACCATTCCATGATTCCATGTTTATCAGGGGTTCTACTCGTGTATCCTTTTGTCTCACGTGGCCCCCAGGAGCTCTGAGCTCTGGAAGGGTTTTTCCTGATGGGTGAAAAGTGAGCACAGCTCACCCAGGATTCCCGAGGGACCTCTTTGTTGTCAGTACCTGTCACAGATTTAGACAGAGCTATGGTTCCTGTCCCACTTTCCTGTAGGTCGCGTGCCTTTGCCTGCTTGGAAGCTCCTGTGCAAACTTGTTTGTGCATCGTCTGCTCAGCTCCGTGCTCGTATTGCCGAGGAATTTCAACAGCGACTTCAAAAGCTGGGTCTGTTGAGAGATGTACACGCTCTGGTCCTGATCCCATCAGCTCCTTAGCTGGGTGCCTTCCATCCTTGGAATCCCAGTGTCTCGCTGGAGCGGCACAACAGGCAAGACCTTAATCACAGAACCACGGAGTGCTTTGAGTGGGAAGGGACCTTTACAGGTCACCCTGTCCAGCGCCCTGCAGGGAGCAGGGACACCTTCAGCCTGATCAGATTGCCCCAAGCCCCATCCAACCTGGCCTTCAACACCTCCAGGGATGGGGCAGCCACCACTGCTCTGGGAAACCTGGGCCAGGGCCTCCCCACCCTCAGCGTGAAGCATTTCTGCCTTAAAACTCACCTGAATCTCCCCTCTTTTGGCTCCAAGCCCTTCCCCTCGTCCTGTCCCTGCAACCCCTGATCCAGAGCCCCTCCCCAGCTTTCCTGGAGCCCCTTTCAGTCCTGGGAGGCTGCTCTAAGGTCTCCCCACAGCCTTCTCTTCTCCACGATGAACAACCACAACTCTCCCACTCTGTCCTCACACCAGATGTTCTCCAGCCCTTGGATCATCTCTGGACTTCCTCTGGACTCGCTCCAACAGCTCCAGGTCCTTCCTGTGCTCAGGACTCCAGAGCTGGACCCAGGGCTCCAGGTGGGGTCTCCCCAGAGCACAGCAGAGGGGCAGAATCCCCTCCCTCACCTCTGCTCCCACTCTTTGGGTGCAGCCCAGGGGACGGGAGGCACAGGGTGAAGCTTTCCAGCTGTGCGTTTGATGCTGGGGAGGTAACGGGGTCCAAGTGCCGACTGAGAAGCCTGGAAACACAATTTTGAAAGCCACCACTTGCTTTTAGGCTCTGGAATAGCCGTCGGTGAGGGACTCTGGATGGGAATTGAAGCCGTGGGAGCGCTGGGAGCGGCTGTCGTGGGAGCGCGGCGGGGTGGGAGGAGGCGCCGGGGAGGGGCGCGGGGCGGTCCGAGTCGGGAGGGGATCCTCCCCCGGGGCCCCCGGGAGAGGGGAGGGATGGGGGGGGTGGGCAGCACCCGGCCCCGGGCTGGGGGAACGGCGGATGAAAGCAAGAATGTCCGGCTTTGAACGGAGAGGGGGGAACGGTGGCGTCCTGGGTGGGAGCCGGGGACTGGTGGGATCCTGATCCCCGGCTCCGGCTGGGGGCAGCGACGGGGGTGGAACCAAACGGGAACGGAGGGCTTGGAACCGCTCGGAGGGAACGGGGTGGGAGTGGAGCCGGTGCTGGGGGGGTCTCGGGACTGCGGAAGGTGGGGGTTCGGGGTGGGATTTTCTTTGTTGAGGTTTCTTTTTTCCCCCAGAAAAAGCCAAACGATAGCGAAGCGTAGGGAGGGCAACGGCAGTGGAAAAGGCAGGGGCAGCCAATCCTGACACACTTTCTGCCTTCTTGTACCAGTAACTGAAGGATCTGGTAACTGCTGGAAAATCATAGTATCATGGTATGGTTGGGTTGGAAGGGACCTCAAAGCCCATGCAGTGCCACACCCTGCCAGGGACAGGGACATCTCCCACTGGATCAGGGGGCTCCAAGCCCCATCCAGCCTGCCCTTCAACACCTCCAGGGATGGGGCAGCCACCACTGCTCTGGGAAACCTGGGCCAGGGCCTCCCCACCCTCACAACAAAACATTTCTCCCCAAGATCTCATCTCAATCTCCCCTCTTGCAGCTCCAAATCCTTCCCCTCATCCTGTCCCTGCGCTCCCTGATCCAGAGCCCCTCCCCAGCTTTCCTGGAGCCCCTTTCAGTCCTGGGAGGCTGCTCTAAGGTCTCCCCAGATAGATTCATGGAATAGTTGAGGTGGGAAGGGACCTCAATGCTCACCCAGTTCTACCCTTTGCCATGGGCAGGGACACCTCCCACTGGATGAGGTTGCTCCAAGCCCCATCCAACCTGGCCTTGAAAAAACTGGTCTTAAAAACATGGATTCTTCTAAATCTGGCTGACAAAAAACTCAGGTGGAGCTTTGTCTCCTTCCCCCACACTTTACTCTGTCACCATCCAGGGAGAAGCATCCTCATCACTCTTCTCCCTCGTAAGACAGGGTGTTTAGCAGAGGTGTTCCCCAGGTGGGATGGTCAAATGCTTGGACAATGCTCCCCTCCCAAACCACCCGTGCTAGAGCCAGGGAATTAAAGCTGGAAAAGCAGATTGTCAAAAGAGCTGAGTAACGGGAGTCGGCTGCCAGAGCAGCCATGGGGATCTCGCTGCAGCAAGTGGCTCCCGCGCTGGCAGGAGGATGCACTGCGTCCTGGATGGAGACAGTCGCCACATTTGGGATATGAATTGGGGATTCCAACAATGCAGTATTAATTTAGCTCTAAGGATGGTTGCTAGGGTGCAGCCGGGTGGTTTTGGTCTCTGAATACGGAGAGTTCAGCATTGGTGCATGGCTCCGACTCACAGCGAGAGCAGGGGGGCAGAGCCACCTTCTTCCCAAGCAGATGCTGGAATTCTGAGCACAGGAAAGACCTGGAGCTGTTGGAGCGAGTCCAGAGGAGACCACGGGGATGATCTAAGGGCTGGAGAACCTCTGCTGTGAGGACAGGGTGGGAGAGTTGGGGTTGTTCATCTGGAGAAGAGAAGGCTGTGGGGAGACCTTAGAGCAGCCTCCCAGGACTGAAAGGGGCTCCAGGAAAACTGGGGAGGGACTCTGGATCAGGGAGTACAGGGACAGAATGAGGGGAAGGGTTTGAAGCTGCAAGAGGGGAGATTGAGAGGAGGTCTTGGGGAGAAATCTTTTGGTTTGAGGGTGAGAAGGCCCTGGCCCAGGTTTCCCAGAGAAGCTGTGGCTGCCCCATCCCTGGAGGTGTTGAAGGGCAGGTTGGATGGGGCTTGGAGCCCCCTGATCCAGTGGGAGGTGTCCCTGCCCATGGCAGGGGGTTGGAACTGGATGGGCTTTGATGTCCCTTCCCACCCAACCCGTTCTGTGTTTCTGTGATCTTCATTACTGCCTCAGAGAGGTCGTTAGCCTGCCCCACTAATGAGGCTTTGATGTATTCCTGGCGCTGGTTGCCGTTGGAGAAGGGCCCCGGCAGCGCGAGGCCCTGGCGGATCTGCCACAGAGGACGCCAGAATTCAATTTCCCTGCACGAACAAGGTTAACTGGACCCATCTCTGGGTTCGTGATTTACGGAGCTGATATTCTGGTTTAAATATTTCCCTCAAAGAGCATTTGTGGAGGAGGGGGACTGTGTGTGAATTATTTTTAGCTCAGGCTTCGATCGAGCTGGAATTACTCAGGCAGAGGCAGCAGGAGCTTCATTCGTGGTGCTGCCAGGACGTTTCTCCTCCATTTCTGGTTAACAGAAACACTTTTAAAATGAATTTTAAAAGGTAAATGGCAATTGGTGATAGGGACTCAAATCCTGGTGGAATTCCTTGCAGGTAACAGGAAGGACAGTGCTAGTGGTGCCCCAGGAAAATAGGATTTCTGTCACTTGGGGGGTGGTACCTCCTGCAGAGACCTGATCACTGTGAAAGCTGCAAGGACAAGACCAAACGGTCTCCCTCCAAACCAGCCGAGCAGCATTCCAGGCTTTATCACAGCTTAAAGCAGCTCAAATAAATGTGAATTAGGGAAAAGCAGCAAAGGGTGAGCACGGTGGGTGAGATCTGGTGGGTCAGAACTTGGTGCTGGGGAGGAGAAGCTCCCCAGGAGCCGGCAACGGGCGCTCCCAGCCCAGAAGCCAAGGGTGTCCTGGGCTGCACCCAAAGAGTGGGAGCAGAGGGGAGGGAGGGGATTCTGCCCCTCTGCTGCACTCTGGGGAGACCCCACCTGGAGCCCTGGGTCCAGTTCTGGAGTCCTGAGCACAGGAAGGACCTGGAGCTGTTGGAGTGAGTCCAGAGGAGTCCATGGAGATGATCCGAGGGCTGGAGAACCTCCAGGAAAGGCTGAGAGAGTTGGGGTTGTTCAGCCTGGGGAAGAGAAGGCTGTGGAGAGACTTTAGAGCAGCCTCCCAGGAGTGAAAGGGGCTTCAGGAAGGCTGGGGAGGGGCTCTGGATCAGGGATTGCAGGGACAGGATGAGGGGAAGGGTTTGGAGCTGCAAGAGGGGAGATTGAGATGAGATCTTGGGGAGAAATGTTTTGGTGTGACGGTGGGGAGGCCCTGGCCCAGGTTCCCCAGAGCAGTGGTGGCTGCCCCATCCCTGGAGGTGTTGAAGGGCAGGTTGGATGGGTCTTGGAGCCCCCTGATCCAGTGGGAGGTGTCCCTGCCCATGGCAGGGGGTGGGACTGGATGGTCTTTGAAGTTTCTTCCCCCCAACCCATCCCATGATTCCATGATGCCCTTTGGAGTTCTCCTCTGCACTCCTGCTCCAGAGCCAGCTCCTGTTCTCCTCACATGGAGCCGACACAGCGTAGGCTCCATGAGCCTCCTGCTAAGCAGTGATAATTTTCGTTGGGAAAGTTTTCTCCCATCTCAGTTGTCAAGGGGTTTCTATTAAAATAGAAAGAGGTGTAAATTGAAATTCCTCTCTAGTTCATTATTTCTGTCCTGAATTAATTACTATTCAACTTTCCTGTGAGGGGACTGGGATTTGCTCTTGGCATCAAGCAGGGGGAGATAGCAGGGGCTTCAGGGATGGGGATAAGGATTCAAAGTTGTCCTGAAAGATGGCAGGAATATGGAATATTTGGAGGAAAAAAAAAATGGATTTCAGTGTTTCCAGAGGAATTTTGGGAGTTTGTGTGTAGGAACATCTGGAAGTGCAAAAGGCAGAGCAAGGACAGGTTGTTCTGCAGAGAAGAACCTGGGCCGTGGTGGTCACAAAGCAAACATCAGTTAATGTTCTCATGGTATTAAAAGAAAAAAGACTAGAGATGGGTTGGGTTAACCAGGCTGGAGAGGAGGGACCATGCAAACCTCATGAGGTTCAACAAGGCCACGTGCAAGGTCAGGACAATCCCAAGCAAAATCCAGGCTGGGCAGAGAATGGACTGGGAGCAGCCCTGAGAAGGACTTGGGGTGCTGGGGGAGGAGAAGCTCCACAGGAGCCGGCAATCATGGGATCATGGAATAGGCTGGGTGGGAAGGGCCCTCAAAGCCCAACCAGCCCCACATCCTGCCACAGGCAGGGACACCTTCTACTGGATCAGGAGGCTCCAAGCCCCATCCAACCTGCCCTTCAGCACCTCCAGGGACGGGGCAGCCACCACTGCTCTGGGAAACCTGGGCCAGGGCCTCCCCATCGTCATCCTGAAGGATTTCTGCCTTAAATCTTACCTGAATCTCCCCTCTTTTAGCTCCAAACCGTTCCCCTCGTCCTGTCCCTGCACTCCCTGATCCAGAGCCCCTCCCCAGCTTTCCTGAAGCCCCTTTCAGTCCTGGGAGGCTGCTCTAAGGTCTCCCCACAGCCTTCTCTTCTCCAGCCTGAACAACCCCAACTCTCCCACCCCGTCCTCACACCAGATGTTCTCCAGCCCTTGGATCATCTCCGTGGCCTCCTCTGGACTCGCTCCAACAGCTCCAGGTCCTTCCTGTGCTCAGGACTCCAGAGCTGGACCCAGGGCTCCAGGTGGGGTCTCCCCAGAGCGCAGCAGAGGGGCAGAATCCCCTCCCTCCCCTCTGCTCCCAGTCTTTGGGTGCAGCCCAGGACACCCTTGGTTTCTGGGCTGGGAGCGCCCATTGCCGGCTCCTGGGGAGCTTCTCCTCCCCCAGCACCCCAAGGCCTTCTCCTCAGGGCTGCTCCCAATCCGTTTTCCACTCAAATATTCCTCCAGAGTTATCCTCATCAATAAGAGCTCATAATCTTGTCAGTGAAGGAAATTCAATGTTATTTTACAAGACCTGGTTCCCGCAAAACCAACTTGTCCAACCTCTTCTCTTATTCGGTCCTTTATTCCTTGTCCTTAACATCCCTGGGTGGTTGGTTTGGGTGAGCGGTCATTGGCCAAGGATCACTGACCGCCCAACTCCATAATATTCCACGTAACATTTGTCCTCTTCAGGACCCCCTGGTGTTTCGAGGCATTTCTAAACAGAATTAACCTCAGTGCATCATTTTTCAGGCTATTTTTGAGTTGGCTCGGCCCCAAAATGAGCGAAGGACTACGAGGGCAATGCGGCTTTTGGGTTGTGTGTGCGTGAAATTTCAAACATGGATCATAGAATCATAGAATGACCTGAGTTGGGAAGGATCCACAAGGACATTCGAGTCCAACTCCTGTCCCTGCTGGAGTGATGCAGCCCAGATGAGTGACCTGTGTCCTTGGAAGGAGTAATTCCATTTCCTTCTTGGGGAAAGGTTGAGCTTGAACATTGGGAAGGAATTCTTCAGGATGAGGGTGGGGAGGCCCTGGGCCAGGTTTCCCAGAGCAGTGGTGGCTGCCTCATCCCTGGAGGTGTTCAAGGTCAGGTTGGATGGGGCTTGGAGCCCCCCGATCCAGTGGGAGGTGTCCCTGCCCATGGCAGGGAGTGGGACTGGATGGGCTTTGAGGCCCCTTCCAACCCAAACCATTCCGTAATTCATTGATGCTATGAAACATGCAGAAAGTCTATTTCTTTCTCTCCTGCTCTGTAATCTTGTGTGGTCACAGGAGACAAGATAAGGTCTGCAGAGCTCTGAGCAGAGGGTGTCAACGTTACTTGAAAACGTGAGGACAGAGAGGGCCTGGGGGGCTGAACACGGAGAGAGCTGCCAAGAAATCCGTGAGCAGCGTCAGCTCCGGGGCTGGGTTCGCTGTAATTCCCCCCAGCCCTCGGCACCGGGAGAACACCTGGGCGAGAAGAGAGGAGCTTTTGTTTCCCACGGAGCCCCTGGAGCCTGGAGAGGAGCTCAGATTACTGACAGCGAGTCCTGTAAAGGCTCTTCAGCTCCAGCCCCACGGAATGAGGAAGTCAAGCTCAGGAGCCAGCTCGGGATTCTGGAGTAAAGACAAAGGGCAGCGCTTGTTGGGTCAACCAGGCCAAGAGCCGGGTCCTGCCTCTGGGTCCCAGCAACCCCTGCAGCTCCAGGCTTGGGGAAGAGTGGCTGGAAAGCTGCCCCAAGGCAAAGGCCCTGGGGGTGCTGCTCGACAGCGGCTGAACAGGAGGCAGCAGTGGCTCAGGGGGGCAAGAAGGCCCCCAGCACCCTGGCTTGGCTCAGCCCTGGGGTGGCAGCAGGAGCAGGGCAGGGATCGTCCCCCTGCACTCAGCACCTCCAATCCTGGGCTCAGGGTTGGGCTCCTCCCTCCAAGAAAGCCCTGGAGAGGCTGGAGCATGTCTGGAGAAGGGAACGGAGCTGGGGAAGAGTCTGGAGAACAGGGGTTGTGGGAGCGTCTGAGGGCCCTGGAGGGGTTTGGTCTGGAGAAGAGGAGGCTGAGGGGAGACCTCATGGCTCTCTGCAGCTCCTGGATAGGAGGTTGGAGCCAGGAGGGGTTGGGCTCTTCTCCTAAGGGATGGGATGAGAGGGAATGACATCAAGTTGTGCCAGGACAGGATCAGATTGGACATCAGGAACAGTTTCTTCACTGAAAGGGTCGTCAGGCCCTGGCAGAGGCTCCCGGGGAGGCGGTGGAGTCCCCATCCCTGGAGGTGCTGAAGGCCAGGCTGGATGGGGCTTGGAACCCCCTGATCCAGAGGGAGGTGTCCCTGCCCATGGCAGGGGGTGGCACTGGATGGGCTTTGAGGTCCCTTCCAACCCAAACCATTCCGTGAAAAATTCAGGTGGGAAGCTGTTCTAAGGTCTCCCCACAGCCTTCTCTTCTCCACGATGAACAACCCCACCTCTCCCACCCTGTCCTCACAGCAGAGATTCTCCAGCCCTCGGATCATCTCCGTGGCCTCCTCTGGTCTCACTCCAACAGCTCCAGGTCCTTCTTGTGCTCAGGACTCCAGAGATGGACTCAGGGCTCCAGGTGGGGTCTCACAGGACCAGAGGGCTTCTCTCATCCCGTTCTCTCTCGATGATTGTGGGGAGTGTGACAGGAGATCACCAGAGATGTGGACTCCCCCCTGTTCTGGGATGAGCGAAGGATTGGTGTGATGGTGGTTTTAGACTTGCTAAAAGCTCTGCTTCCTCCACTGAGGTGGTTTTGACGTGTGGACCAGAGCTCTGCCTTTCTTCAGGGAATATTTGGGGGTCTTAGGTCAAACCTCAGAGCTGTTGTGTACAAGACTTGATAAACCAGGGCCCGTAACTCCAAGTCAGCTCCCAAACATTTCAGGAGGTGGGTCAGAGGTTTCTTTCTTGTTTTTCTAAATGGAAATTCATCTTCTGTGTCCTCCTTGGTGCCGTTTCCAGGAAGAACAGGCAATGACCCCATTCCTGGGTTGTTCTAGGGTTGCAGAGCCAGTGAGGAGTCTACAAACCCATCCAGATCAGCCTCTGCTCTGTTTACAAAGCACATCCTGGGGTTTCCTGAGCTGCTGCAGAGGCTGTGGAGGAGCAGAACCCTGCACAGCTCCTCCTTAGACCTTCTCCTTGTCAAAAAGAGCTGGAGAAGCATTGCCTGGGCTGGGGAACCAAGAAACAGAAACAACACCCCCAGTGCGGGCTCCGTTCAGGAGCTCCAGAAACCCCAGGAGAGCCTCAACTGCAACATCTTGCATCACTCCTTCCATCGCTCCCTTTGGAGAAGGAAGGTTGTGAGAAACATTCATTGGCACCCCTTGAGCAACGCCTTCTCCTTCAGCTTTGGAGACAGCCCTGAGCATTCCCGTTAATGCTCCTGATGCCTCCAGGTTGTCCCACATCACGTCCCACACTGCAGAGGCACAGGGACACCCACAGTGCCCACCCCTTGGCCCGTGGGTGCTCCTCGGGCTCAGTGCTGCTCCGTCAGCTCCGCCCCAGGCGTCTCTCTTGTTTTCTCAGCTGCTTGAAGAGCTGCCTAGGAGAGAGTTCCCATTGCACTGGGCGAGCCCCGCCGGGACCGAGGATCCAGAGAAGGGGCCTGGGGGCTCTGCTCCATGTCAAGGTGACCACGAACCACCAGCGAGCCCTGGCAGTCAAGAGGGCAACCGTGTCCTGGGGGACATCAAGCCCAGCATCGCCAGCCGGGCCAGGGAGAGGATTGTCCCGCTCTACTCTGCTCTGGGGAGGCCCCACCTCGAGGATTGGGGGCACTTTGAGGCAAACCGGGATAAAAAGGACATCAAAGCCCTGGAGAGAGTCCAGAGGAGGCCCCAAAGCTGGGGAAGGGTCTGGAGGGGAAATCCTTGGAGGAGAGGCTGAAGGCACTGGGTCTGTTCAGCTGGAGAAGAGGAGACTGAGGGGGGATCTCAGAGCTGTTCACTGCCTTCTCCCAAGGGAGGGAGGGGAAAGAGGGGCTGAGCTCTGCTCTCTGGTGAGCAAGGACAGGAGCCCAGGGAATGGCAGGAAGATGGGCCAGGGCAGGGTTGGGTTGGCCATCAGGAAGAGGTTCTTCCCCCAGAGCAGAGCAGAGCAGAGCAGAGCAGAGGGTGGTGGAGCCCTGGAACAGCTGCCCAGGGAAGCAGTCCCAGCCTGACAATATTCCAGAAGGGTTTGGCCAAGGCCCTCAGCCCCACGGGGTGAATGTTGGGGTTGTCCTGTGCAGGGACAGGAGATGGACTGGATGGGCCTGGTGGGTCCCTTCCATCTCACGTCACTCCATGGCTCTCTGACTCTGTCCCCACTGTCCCAACTTTCTGTCCCCAAGCCTCCTCCTTTGGGTCCCTCTCTGCATTCCCTGGGGCTGTGGATGCCGTTGGGTCCCTGCGGCACCTGCCGAGGCCTCGCCTGGTGCAGAGGGAAGACACAGAAACAGGTCAGGATTCCTGTGCTGAGGAAAGGGTGGGAAGAAAGAGACTGGAGGATTAAAGAGATTTTCTTTTTTCTTTCTTCTGCCCTTTAATTTATTATTTTATGTTATTTTATATTATTTTATATTTTTATTTTGTTTTGGTTTATTTTTATTTTATTTTAAATTTTAGTTTTCATTATCTTATTGTTTTATTTTAAGGGGTTTATTTTATTTTATTTTAAATATTATTTTATTTTATTATTTTATTGTTTTATTTTATGTTTTTAATTTAATTTTATTTTAGAATTTATTTCATTTCATTTTAGACTTTATTTCATTTCATTGTATTTCATTGCATTGCATTGTATTTTATCTTGGATTAGACAAAACCAGTCATTAACAGGTGCTCGAGAGCCAGAGCACCAGTTCCTCCAGGAAAGCTGGGGAGGGGCTCTGGATCAGGGAGCGCAGGGTCAGGATGAGGGGAAGGGTTTGAAGCTGAAAGGGGAGATTGAGATGAGATCTTGAGGAGAAATGGTTTGTTTTGAGGGTGGGGAGGCCCTGGCCCAGATTTCCCAGAGCAGTGGTGGCTGCCCCATCCCTGGAGGTGTTGAAGGGCAGGTTGGATGGGGCTTGGAGCCCCCTGATCCAGTGGGAGGTGTCCCTGCCCATGGCAGGGGGTGGGGCTGGATGGGCTTTGAGGTCCCTTCCCACCCATCCCGTGGTTCCCTCTCATGTGGGTACCGGTCTGTGACCCTGCTGGGGTCACACCCACCCTTTTGAGATGTGCAGTGTCTTCAGCCCAGCCTTCAGGGTATGCGCAGGAGGTCCCACCCAAGCCGTGTGCAGCAGTGAGGACCCCCCCACAAACCCTGAGTGAGGCCCCAGTGCAGTGGTGGAGCCCCAGCTGCCTTTCCACCAAGCAGCCTGGGCCACATCACCCGTGGTTCCTCCGAGTGTGGTTTTGAAGCCTTCACTGAAGCAAACTCTTTCAGATCCTCCTGCAGCCCTGGAGCACCATGGGCTGCACCTCTGTGGCAGTGAACCTGAACCTCAGGGCAGGGTCAGATTGGACATCAGGAACAATCCCTTCACTGAAAGGGTTCTGAGGCCCTGTCAGAGGCTCCCAGGGAGGTGGTGGAGTCCCCATCCCTGGAGGGGTTTGAGAAATGGGTGGATGAGGTGCTCAGGGATCTGTTTCAGTAGTGGGCAGGGATGGTTGGACTCAATGATCTCAAAGCTCTTTCCCAACCATAAGGTTCTATGATTCTGTTGTCGCTGTGGGGTTCCATCACCATGGGATGAGTCACTGGGGGTCCCATCGCTGGGGTGCATTTCCATGGTTCTGTTGTCAGGGTTTTGTCCCTGGTGTTCCATCACCAGGGGTGCCTGGTTCCATCACCAGGGAGTTGTGTTGTTGAGGTAGCATCACCGTGGGTACCATCACCATGAGTTCCATTAGCGTGGGGTGCATCACCAGGATTCCATTCCCTTGGGGTGCATTTCCAGGATTCCATCACCAGGGTCCCATCACCACGGTCCCATCACCATGGGGTGCATCTATCTCTAGGGTTCCATCACCAAGGTCCCATCACCATGTGGTGCATCACTGGGGCTCCATCACCATGGTCCCATCACCATGATCCCTTCACCATGGGGTGCATCTCCAGAGTTCCATCACAAGGGTCCCATCTCTGTGGTCTCTGGGCGGGTGCCGTGCCCATGCCGGAGGTCAGCCCAGCAGGGACCTTTGGCTCTGCCCCATGCCTGCTCCCCGTTGTGTGGGACCTCCCCAGCTGTTCTCAACATCACCACCGTCTCCAGAAACCACGTCACCGTTCTGGGGAGGGACATTCCCAGCCCCTTTGCTCCGATGGTGCCGAATGCAAATCGACTGGGCCCAGCAGCATCCCCAGAGGGCAGAAAATACCTGAAAAACCCCCAAACCCACGTCCTTGGGTGCTCACTCTAAGAATTCCAGGCAGCGTCTCTTGGGGAAGTGGTGGTGTAGAAGGCCCTCTCCAGCCCCAGGGCTGCAATCTCCGTGGGTGTCTCTGGGTGCTCCTCCTCTAGCTTCCACCACCAGCCCAGCGGCGCGGACGTTGCTGGGGCCCAAGGTCTCCCCTTTGGGAATGACCCAGATGTGGAGATGGTTGGGATGGGGTGAAATCCAGACGTGCTTTGGGGAGAGGAAGGTGTTGGTGGGGTCTTGTCTCTTTGGTTGACCTCCTGCTTTTCCCAGTAACATCTCTGGGCGGCTTTTCCATGCGATCCATCCAACAGCTGCCACCACGCATAGACCTCGGGTGGTTACAGGACCTCAGTGTGAGGGGCAGCCTGGAAGTAGCCTTCCAGACATCAAATATCCCCTCCTTGGACTCCAACAGGGGCCTCCTGGGAGGAGCTCTGGTTCCTTGGGCTCCACCTCCCGTGGGGCTGGTGACACAGGGTTCCTCCAGCCTTCAGCTGTGCACGGGTTGGTTTTCCTTATTGGAGCAGCTGATGCTCGGTCAAGGAAGAGAAGGAACGATCTGGTCCTTCTGCCCCAAAGCCATGGGAAGGGTGAGCGTCGCCGATCCCACCGTCCTCTACCGGGAGCGTTGAGTGGCGTCTTTTGCCTGAAAACTGGGCAGATTCAGCCACTCCTGCTCATTTCTGGCCATTTTTCGGGTCTT
The DNA here is from genome assembly GCA_033558185.1 of Dromococcyx pavoninus. Classification (NCBI taxonomy): domain Eukaryota; kingdom Metazoa; phylum Chordata; class Aves; order Cuculiformes; family Neomorphidae; genus Dromococcyx; species Dromococcyx pavoninus. The sequence goes on along the minus strand of JAUMJL010001232.1, from coordinate 88,656 downwards.
TTTGAAGGTTGTCTTTGAGGTTTCGGTGTGGGGAAGCGAAGCTGCTGGGGTGGGATGGGCATCTTCCAATGACTCTGCCCGCGAGCGCTGTCATTTCCCTCCCTCTACCCGGCAGAAACCGCGTCACGAGAATGTTTCACTCATTCAGTTAAATCCCCCTCTTAGTAAAACTGTTTCAAAATGATGATTTTACACCTAACGAGGGTTTGATGTTAATAAGAACATCTGGGCTGGCAGGGAGACCGAGCGTGGCTGGGGCTGCAAACCATTCCTGGTTGATCCCTTTGGAAGCCAGACCTCACAGCAGGTCAATGGGTCCAACGTGCTGGGATGAGAGCTGAGAGGGGGAGATTGAGCTGAGATCTTGGGGAGAAATGTTCTCCTGAGAGGGTGAGGAGGCCCTGGCCCAAGTTTCCCAGAGCAGTGGTGGCTGCCCCATCCCTGGAGGCCAGGTTGGATGGGGCTTGGAGCCCCTGATCCAGTGGGAGGTATCCCTGCCCATGGCAGGGGCTGGGACTGGATGGGCTTTGGTGTCACTCCCAACCCAACCCAACCCATGCCATGGTTCTGCGAGCTCCAGGCTGATCCAGTGGGAGGTTCCGTGCTCCCATGGGAACCCAGACGTACGGAGGGCAGCGGTGCCAGCGCGGGGTTGGCCCGGTGCCTGCCCCAGGTCAACCCACCAAGAGGCTCAGAAACCCGGAGGAGAGAACCAAGGGCGCACCCAAAGTTGGCTCAGAGGGGCTGAAAGGGCTTCCACGCCCAGGGGTCAATTATTGACGAGGAGCTTCCCTTCCAGCGCCCGCAGCTATTCTATAAATAGAACCAGGGAATCTGCCGGTTGGAAAAGACCTTTGAGATCATCGAGTCCAACCCCTGCGAGCGGAGCAGGCCCAAAGCCAGCCCAGAGGGCTCGGGGTGGGGGCAGAGGCTGCCAAAAGGCACGGGCGGCTGCGGAAAATGACCAGGTTATTGGAATAAAGCAGCGCCTGGAAAATGCTGAGCGATGCTCCAGGGAGGGAGCGGCTCTGGGGAGGCAGAGCTGGAGGAGGGAGATGGGGAACCGAGCTCTCCACAGAGCTCCTGAGCTACCCAGCGAGGGCATCCTGAGATACCCTCCTTGTACTCTCCTGGTGGCCCCACATGCCTGGGGCTCCAGTGAGATCATGGAATCATGGAATGGCTTGGTTGGAAAAGGCCTTTGAGGTCATCATGTCCGATCATCCCTGTCCACTACTAAACTGGATCCCTGAGGACATCATCTGGCTGGTCCTTGAAAGCCCTCCAGGGCTGGGGACTCCCTCCCTGGGAGTCTCTGCCAGAGCCTGAGAACTCTTTCCCTGAGGAATTGTTCCTGATGTCCAATCTGACCCTGCCCTGGCACAACTTGAGGCCATTTCCCCTCATCCCATCCCTTGGGAACAGAGCCCAGCACCCCCCTGGCTCCACCCTCCTCTCCAGGAGTTGCAGAGAGCGATGAGGTCTCCCCTCAGCCTCCTCTTCTCCAGACCAAACCCCCCCAGGGCCCTCAGCCGCTCCCACAACCCCTGTCCTCCAGACCCTTCCCCAGCTCTGCTCCCTTCTCCATACGCGCTCCAGCCCCTTCAGGGCTTTCTTGGAGGGAGGGGCCCAACCCTGAGCCCAGGATTCGAGGTGTAGCCTCACCAATGCCCAGTCCAGGGGCACAAACTTCCCTGCTCTGGCTGGCCATGCTCTTTCTGATCCAGGCGAAGATGCCATTGGCCTTCTTGACCACTCGGGCTAGGATGAGTTTTTTTGGGAAGATGGAGCCCATAAGTGCACGTCAGAAGTCTCCTGTATTCATCTCCTCATATGTTCCTCTCATTTCCCTGTGTCCCAAACACGCCACGAATTTGATGGGTGGGCTGTTGGCTGGATAAAGTGTTGGCTGCATCCAGCAGGGAGAGGTCAAGGGCTCAATGTCCAAATGGAAATCAGTGATGTGTGGTGTCCCCCAGGGGTCTGTACTCGGACCAGTGCTGATTAATGTCTTCATTAGTGACAAGGACAGCAGGGTCAAGGGCACCTTCAGTTGGTTTGGGGGTGACACCAAGCTGAGAGGGGCAGTGGTGACACCAGAAGGACGGGATGGGATCCGGAGAGACCTGGACAGGCTGGACAAGTGGAGCTGTGGCAACCTCATGAGGTTCAACAAAGCCAAGGGAAAGGTCCTGCACCATGATCAGAGCAGCCCCTAGGATCAATACGGGATGGGGGACGATGGGATTGGGATCAGCCCTGGGGAGAAGGCCTTGGGGTGCTGGGGGAGGAGAAGGTCCACAGGAGCCGGGAATGTGCGCTCCCAGCGCAGAAACCAAGGGTGTCCTGGGCTGCACCCAAAGAGTGGGAGCAGAGGGGAGGGAGGGGATTCTGCCCTCTGCTGTGCTCTGGGGAGACCCCACCTGGAGCCCTGGGTCCAGCTCTGGAGTCCGGAGCACAGGAAGGACCTGGAACTGTTGGAGCGAGTCCAGAGGAGGCCACAGAGATGATCCGAGGGCTGGAGAACCTCTGGTGTGAGGACAGGGTGGGAGAGTTGGGGTTGTTCATCCTGGAGAGGAGAAGGCTGTGGGGAGACCTTAGAGCAGCCTCCCAGGACTGAAAGGGGCTTCAGGAAAGCTGGGGAGGGACTCTGGATCAGGGAGTGCAGGGACAGGATGAGGGGAAGTGTTTGGAGCTGCAAGAGGGGAGATTGAGGTAAGATTTATGGCAGAGATCCTTCAGGATGAGGGTGGGGAGGTCCTGGCCCAGGTTTCCCAGAGCAGTGGTGGCTGTCCCATCCCTGGAGGTGTTCAGGGCCAGGTTGGATGGGGCTTGGAGCCCCCTGATCCAGTGGGAGGTGTCCCTGCCCATGGCAGGGGGTGGGGCTGGATGGGCTTTGAGGTCCCTTCCCACCCAAACCATTCCGTGGTTCTGGGATGATTCTGTGAAGTTTTGTGTATCACAGCGCCCAGAAGTGCTTGTCGGTCATCTCCTGTATTTATCTTATCCTCAGTCATTTCCTCAATACCTCTCCTTTCCCTGCTCATCAGCCTCAGGTTGTGCTCCAGAGGCTTTGCTGGAGCAGCATCATCTGGAGCCAGTGAGGGTTTTTCCCAGGTGAACATTCCATCAATTTTCTCTGAGCTGCGGGGAAAAAAAATGATTCTCTGTTTTTTTTATGGTTTTCTATGGAATTGAATGGGCTTTGAGGAGATGGGTGGTACCTGAGAGACCTTGGTATCATCACTCCATGGCTCTGGAGCTCCAGAATTTCCTGTAGGGAGGCACCAGCACCTGCGATGCTCGTGGGGCTCTTGGAGTGTATTTTGCTGGAAGAAGGTGTAAAATATAAATCACAATTTTCGTAATGAATAAAAATAGATAAAATATATAAAGAGTCAATTGTAGCAGGGGATGGACCTGGGTGGCACCGCAGAGCTCTGGGGCTTTCCTTGCTGGAACCTGTGGGATGGATGAGCAGCTGCACAGTGGTTGTCGGGTCCTTCAGCACCGCCTGGCTGGGAAGGTCCTTCCGTGGCTTCCTGCGATTCCTCTTCCACCTTGAGGTGTTGTGGAGCCCGTGGGCCAAATCCTGTGCTGGAGGCACCACGCTCAGCCCAGGCTCTGGTGCTTCAGCCCAAAGCTGGACGCACCCCAGGGCTGACCAAGACCGCACGTCGCATTGCTCAGATTTTGTTTTTCAGCCTTATTTTTAGACACTGACCCCCCCAAACCACCCCCTCCCAGCTCTAAATGTGGATCCCGTGTCTCCCGTGCAGGCGCAGGCGGCGGGCTCAGCGCACTCCTCTCCCACCCACGGCACCGGCCGCCCCATGCCCGTCAGAGCCCCCTCCACCGGCTCCACCCCGACCCACGTCCCGCCAGAGGCACTGCCGGGCGCTGGAGGAGACCTGCAGGAACCCTTCCCGCAAGGTGAGCACCCGCGAGGAGAAGCATGGGTGGTGCCAACCCCGCTGGGCAAGGGGAGACACCCAGAGGGGACAGAGGGCAGAAGCTGTTCGTGCTGAGGTTGCGGAGGCTGCGGCATGGGTGGCCCAGAGAGGTGGGGGATGTCCCATCCCTGGAAACACTCGAGGTCAGGTTGGATGGGGCTTTGAGCAACGTGGACTGAATGGAGGTGTCCCTGGGAGTTGGAACTGTGGGGGATTTAATGATCCCATCCCACCCAGAGTGTCCGGTGATTCATAGTATCATGGAAACCTGGAATGGTTTTTGGAAGAGACCTCAAAGCCCATCCAGTCCCACCCCCTGCCACAGGCAGGGACACCTCCCACTGGATCAGGGGGCTCCAAGCCCCATCCAACCTGGCCCTGAACACCTCCAGGGATGGGGATGGAACAGGGTGGTGGTGATGGCAACGGTAACGGTGATGGTGATAATAAGGATAATGGTGATGATGATGGCACCAGGGATGGGGATGGTGACAGGGATGGGGATGTGATGGTGACAGCAATGATAATGGTGATGATGACAGTACTGGTGTTGGTGACAGCGATGGTGATAGTGATGATGATGGTAACGATGATGGTGGTGATAATGCTGATGGTGATGGGATCACAGAATCCTGGAATGGTTTGGGTGGGAAGTGACACAAAAACCCATCCAGTTCCCACCCCCTGCCCTGGGCAGGGACACCTCCCACTGGATCAGGGCGCTCCAAGCCCCATCCAACCTGGCCTTGAACACCTCCAGGGATGGGGCAGCCACCACTGCTCTGGGCAACCTGGGCCAGGGCCTCCCCACTCTCATCCTGAAGAATTTCTTCCCAGTGTGTCATCTGATTGGATGATTCTGGATGCAACAGAGCATAACTGCCCAATATTGAGACAATAATTACAAACCCCTTCGCTCTGCTCACGACCAAAGGGATTGGGGGCACATTTTTAATCTTTACAACTTAATGAAATTATTTCTGTGACGATGATCTTCCTTCCAGCAAGGGATCTTCCACCCCAGAAAGTGATGCCCACAAGGAATTTAACAGTTTAACGTTCGAAATTGGCCGTATTTCCAGGTTCTGGTTGAACTGTGCTACGGTTTCATAGAATCATGGAATTGTTAAGGTTGGAAAAGAATTTTTAAGCTCATCCAGTCCAACATCAGCCCTGCCCCATGGTGCCGACCAAACCCTGTCCCCAAGTGCCACAGCCACAGGGTGTGGAACCCCTCCAGAGATGGGGACTCCGCCACTGCCCTGGGAGCCTCTGCCAGGGATTCACCACTCTGTCAGTGAAGAAATTGTTCCCAATATCCAATCTGAACCTTCCCTGGTGCAACTTGAGGCCGTTTTGTCTCATCCCATCTCTCGTCACTTGGGAGGAGAGCCCAGCTCTTGGTCCATGGCAATTTGACCACGAGCCACCAGCAAGCCCTGACAGCCAAGAGGGCAACCGTGTCCTGGGGGGCATCAAGCCCAGCATCGCCAACCAGGCCAGGGAGGGGATTGTCCCGCTCTGCTCTGCTCTGGGGAGGCCCCACCTCGAGGATTGGGGGCACTTTGGGGCAAACCGGGATAGAAAGGGCATCAAAGCACTGGAGAGAGTCCAGAGGAGGCCCCAAAGCTGGAGAAGGGTCTGGAGGGGAAATCCTCGGAGGAGAGGCTGAAGGCACTGGGTCTGTTCAGCTGGAGAAAAGGAGACTGAGGGGGGATCTCAGAGCTGTTTGCTGCCTTCTCCCAAGGGAGGGAGGGGAAAGAGGGGCTGAGCTCTGCTCTCTTGTGAGCAAGGACAGGAGCCCAGGGAATGGCAGGAAGATGGGCCAGGGCAGGGTTGGGTTGGACATCAGGAAGAGGTTCTTCCCCCAGAGCAGAGCAGAGCAGAGGGTGGTGGAGCCCTGGAACAGCTGCCCAGGGAAGCAGTCCCAGCCTGACAATATTCCAGAAGGGTTTGGCCAAGGCCCTCAGCCCCACGGGGTGAATGTTGGGGTTGTCCTGTGCAGGGACAGGAGATGGACTGGATGGGCCTGGTGGGTCCCTTCCAACTTGGGTCATTCTGTGATTCTTTGACCCCACCTGGCTTCAACTTCCTTTCCAGGAGCTGCAGAGAGCAATGAGGTCTCTCCTCAGCCTCTTCTTCTCCAGGAGAAAAAGAGCAGCTTAGAGACTGAAAGCAAGAAAAGAATCAGTGCCCTTATCCCGAGGATTTTGCTGGCAGGGACAGAGGGCTCTGCCGGGTATGGGGCAGGAAGGAGGATGAACCTTTGCAGGACAACTCTGTGAAGGCTCTTCCTAACAATGTGGTTGGTTGGGATGCACATCTGTGGAATGGCTTGGTCACTGCTGGAGAGGAGAGGAGAGGAGAGGAGAGGAGAGGAGAGGAGAGGAGAGGAGAGGAGAGGAGAGGAGAGGAGAGGAGAGGAGAGGAGAGGAGAGGAGAGGAGAGGAGAGGAGAGGAGAGGAGAGGAGAGGAGAGGAGAGGAGAGGAGAGGAGAGGAGAGGAGAGGAGAGGAGAGGAGAGGAGAGGAGAGGAGAGGAGAGGAGAGGAGAGGAGAGGAGAGGAGAGGAGAGGAGAGGAGAGGAGAGGAGAGGAGAGGAGAGGAGAGGAGAGGAGAGGAGAGGAGAGGAGAGGAGAGGAGAGGAGAGGAGAGGAGAGGAGAGGAGAGGAGAGGAGAGGAGAGGAGAGGAGAGGAGAGGAGAGGAGAGGAGAGGAGAGGAGAGGAGAGGAGAGGAGGGAAATTTTTCTTCGTGGAACATCTCGGCTCCTTCGTGTGCACCTTCTCTGCCTGTGGAAAAGCCATCACTTTCTGGCCCAAACTCATCGCTGCCAAGTGCTCCATAAGCACAGACAGTACGTGCTGTGTTCATCTGTCCACCTTGTCCTCTTCTGCTTCAGTAAATGATGACTGGATGATCTCAGAGGTCTTTTTGAACCTCAATGATTGTGCAGCTCTGTGAGCACCAGAGTGTTGGGTGGAGTGGGTGAGCTGCCCGTTGGTGAATAACGCAGTGTCTCGTGCTTTGTGCAGAACCAGGGCAGCAGCTGACGGAGGTATTTTTCCTCCCCAGCTCCTGCAGGCAGTGGGAGGTTGTACTTGGCTGCTGGTGCTTTTTTTAAAAAACAAAGTTTTGCAGTCACGCGTTCCAAAAAAAGGCAAACTCCACCACGTCAGAGCCCTTGTGGGCTCAGGAGGGGCTCCAGAATTGGAAGGAAACCAGATGAAACAAGAGCTGCTTCAGCTCAGTGCAGACCACTGCCTCTTCCTCAAGCACTGAGGAGGCTGCGCTGTCTGGTGGTGTTGGGAGGCAGCAAGGCAAGACCCCAAGGGTCAGGCTGCTGGCAAGAGGCTTGCCAAGGGGCCGTTTCAGGGGGAAATGAGTGATTATTATGGACCCTCCCAGCCCAGAAACCAAGGGTGTCCTGGGCTGCACCCAAAGACTGGGAGCAGAGGGGAGGGAGGGGATTCTGCCCCTCTGCTGCGCTCTGGGGAGACCCCACCTGGAGCCCTGGGTCCAGCTCTGGAGTCCTGAGCACAGGAAGGACCTGGAGCTGTTGGAGCGAGTCCAGAGGAGGCCACGGAGATGATCCAAGGGCTGGAGAACCTCTGGTGTGAGGACGGGGTGGGAGAGTTGGGGTTGTTCAGGCTGGAGAAGAGAAGGCTGTGGGGAGACCTTAGAGCAGCCTCCCAGGACTGAAAGGGGCTCCAGGAAAGCTGGGGAGGGGCTCTGGATCAGGGAGTGCAGGGACAGGATGAGGAGAAGGGTTTGGAGCTGTAAGAGGGGAGATTGAGATGAGATCTTGGGGAGAAATGTTTTGGTGTGAGGGTGGGGAGGCCCTGGCCCAGGTTTCCCAGAGCAGTGGTGGCTGCCCCATCCCTGACGGTGTTGAAGGCCAGACTGGATGGGGCTTGGAGCCCCCTGATCCAGTGGAAGGTGCCCCTGCCCGTGGCAGGGGGTGGAACTGGATGGGCTTTGAGGTCCCTTCCCACCAAAACCATTCCATGATCCTATGAAAACTGGAGGTGTTGCTCTCTCCTTCTGGGTAGAGAAGATCCTGGATGTTGGTGTCAAATACCTTTGTCAGATCTCCTTTTCAAAACAAAGGAAACATGATGAACAAACCTCCCAGAGCTGATGATTTATCTCAAAATTGAACAGATTTTAAATAACAATTTGCATTTATCACCTGAGCACTAGGAAGGTCCTGCTAGGACCATGGTCCTTTCGTGAATAAGGTGCTTCCAGGAGAAGGTGAGGAAAGAGGCTGCAAAACTGTAGAGGAAGATATTTTTCATAGTTATTTAATAGCTGGGCTGCAGTCCCTTGGCCCCAGCACGTGCAGGAGAGGTCAAGGCTCTTCCCTGTTCTCCAGAACTTTGGTGGTGGACGGCTTGGGTGGTGGAGCATGTCCACCCCAAACCCCTGGGTGCAACAGCTCCTCTGTGAGCAGGATGTGTCCTTGCCCCATCGCGTCGCTGGGAAGGAGCTCCTCATCTCTCTAAACGCTTCCAGAGCCGAGAGCAGCGTTTCCAGGGAGGCAGGATGCCAAATACCAGAGGCTCAACGCTCCATCTGCTGCGGTGGGTGGTCCGGTCGCCCCCTCTCCCATCTCTGTGAGGAGCTGGATGGTGCAGCCCGGAGCTCTCGACTGATTTCCTTGGCAGCTGCTTCTCCTTCCCCCCTGTCTCCAGGCTGCATGAAGTGGAGCAGCAGCATGAGGAGTCCAACCAGATGCTGGGAAGATCTGCTCTGGCTCAGCATTTTCCCCTTTCCTTCCTTCATTAGGAAACACAAAGAGATGAAATTATCTCCTTTCTGCTGCTCTGGAGGAACGAACACGTGGTCACAGCAGGGCCTTTGCTGTCCCACTGGGCTGGATTCGTTTTTGAGTGGAGCTTCAGCATCCACATTTACTCTCTGTCCATCTGCCAGCCTGGGGTTCCCTGGGGCTCTGCCCCTCTTCTCCTCTCTGGGGAGACCCCACCTGGAGCCCTGGGTCCAGCTCTGGAGTCCTGAGCACAGGAAGGACCTGGAGCTGTTGGAGTGAGTCCAGAGGAGGCCACGGAGATGATCCAAGGGCTGGAGAACCTCTGGTGTGAGAACAGGGTGGGAGAGTTGGGGTTGTTCATCGTGGAGAAGAGAAGGCTGTGGGGAGCCCTTAGAGCAGCCTCCCAGGACTGAAAGGGGCTCCAGGAAAGCTGGGGAGGGGCTCTGGATCAGGGAGTGCAGGGACAGGACGAGGGGAAGGGTTTGGAGCTGCAAGAGGGGAGATTGAGGTGAGGTCTTGGGGAGAAGTGTTTTGGTGTGAGGGTGGGGAGGCCCTGGCCCAGGTTTCCCAGAGCAGTGGTGGCTGCCCCATCCCTGGAGGTGTTCCAGGCCAGACTGGATGGGTCTTGGAGCCCCCTGATCCAGTGGGAGGTGTCCCTGCCCATGGCAGGGGGTGGGACTGGCTGGGCTTTGAGGTCCCTTCCCACCCAACCCTTTCCGTGGTTCTGGGATGATTCTGTGAGGTTTTGGGTATCACAGAGCCCAGAAGTGCTTGCCAGTTGTCTCCTGTATTTATCTTCTCACACGTTCCTCAGTCCCTCTCCTTTCCCTGCTCATCAGCCTCGGTTCCCTTCCCACCCAGACCACCCCATGATTCCATACTCTGCTTTTCGCTTCGTAGAGACGGGCAAAAGCCAAGACAAAGGGACTTTCAAATCAGCAGAGTTGGCTTCCACAGCCTCCTGGCTCCAGTGGAAGCTGATGTCATCAGTCAAGGGCTCCTTCATGCCCTGTTCCTGACTGACTGGTTCACGGGCTCCGTCAGGGCCTGTTGCCGTTGCCCAAAGTGAAAATTCAGTGTTTTCTGGGTTTTAAACACCTGGCAGCATCTCAAATGTCTGTTTTAAGGCACCAGGGGTTCTCTAAATCTGTTCAGGGCTGGGCTCTGGGCTCATGCGACCACCACATCACAACAGGGTGGTGTCCGTGGGGGTGGTGGCTCCCCAGAGGCAAAAAATCTCAAGCCGATGCCTGCAGTGCAATTATTTTATTCACTGGGAGTTGTGTTTGCTTTTGCTCATCCATCAGGGTGTTATCAACTGCCACGCTGGGGGAGAGGGGGAAAAGGGAGTGGAGGTCCCGGTGCTCTTCCACCTCCTGCTGCCGTGACCCCGGAGTGGGCAGGGGTGGCAGAGTCTTGTCCTTCCTCCCAGGACACAATTCTTCTGCCAGATCCCACAGCACTGTGGGAAAGTCTGGAGAAGGAAACCTGTGAGGAGGTAAATCCCAGTGATCTCGATGCAGAGAATCTTAGAGTTGTGTAGAATCGTGGAACCATGGAATGGTTTGGGTTGGAATGGACCTCCAAGGCCACCCAGTGCCACCCCCTGCCATGGGCAGGGACACCTCCCACTGGATCAGGGGGCTCCAAGCCCCATCCAGCCTGGCCTGGAACACCTCCAGGGATGGGGCAGCCACAGCTTCTCTGGGCAACCTGGGCCAGGGCCTCCCCACCCTCATCCTGAAGAATTTCTTCCCAGTGTACAATCTAAATCTCCCCCTTTCCAATTTAAATCCATTCCCCTCGTCCCATCACCACAAGCCCTTGTAAAAAGCCCCTCCCCAGCTTTCTTGCAGCCCCCGTTTTCTCTTGATCTTCCACTTGGTCAAAGGAGAAGGCAGTAATACAGTATTAGAATAACATGTCCTAATGGTATCCGGGTTGAAATACTCCACTGCAGAGGCCACCAGCCAATTAGAAAGCTAATGGAGCTGTTTAATGTCTTGAAAGAGAAGAAAACAAGTCCCTTAGGATTTCTCAGATCCAAATGTGCTCCAGCTCTGTCAACAGAAAGGTGGACCTTCCCCTTGTGATAACCACAGCGATGTCTTATCTGACTACCAGAAAAACCCTCCCAAGAAGAAGATGGGCAGCAGACTCCATAATAAGGTTCCTGGAATGATCTTTCCGGAAGGGCAATCTGCAAAATTAATGCTGTTTCATGTTAATCATGCAATATCAGGCAAGTGGAGAATACAGGAAGCAGGGTAAGATTTCCATGTTTGCACATAATCAAATAATTGAATGCCACCAGCCAGGAGGGCTTTGGGTGCCTTCTGCACATCGATGAGCTCGTTCACATTATTCCACTGTTTCACGGGGGACACAGAACTGGTTTTTAGAACCTTTCACTCCCAAAAAGTAACAGCAGGCAGGGTGGTGGCCGTGCTTCACTGTCACACGGTAACGGGACTCAGGGCATCCAGAGACCTGGACAGAATCGTAGAATCATGGGTGGGAAAGGACCCTGAAGCCCATCCAGACCTCAGAGCTGCCTCCAGTACTGAAAGGGGCTCCAGGAAAGCTGGGGAGGGGCTCTGGATCAGGGAGTGCAGGGACAGGATGAGGGGAAGAGTTTGGAGCTGAAAGAGGGGAGATTGAGATGAGATCTCAGGGAGAAATGTTTTGGTGTGAGAGTGGGGAGGCCCTGGCCCAGGTTTCCCAGAGCAGTGTTGTCTGCCCCATCCCTGGAGGTGTTCAAGGCCAGGTTGGATGGGTGTTGGAGCCCCCTGATCCAGTGGGAGGTGTCCCTGCCCATGGTAGGGGGTGGAATGGATGGGCTTTGAGGTCCCTTCCAACCCAAACCATCCCATGATTCGATGGTTCTATTAAATTGTGGTGAATCCCTGGCAGAGGCTCCCAGGGCAGGGGTGGAGTCCCCATCCCTGGAGGGGTTCCAAACCCTGTGACCGTGGCACTTGGGGACGGGGTTTGGTTGGCACTGTGGGGCTGGGCTGATGTTGGACTGGATGAGCTGAGAGGACCTTTCCAACCTCAAAGATTCCATCGTTCTCTGAACTCACATCAGCACTCAAACGACGATAAAATCCATCGGCAAAACGCAGGAGCACCTCAGTCAGGGATGGAGAAAAAACCAGCGCTGCGTTTGGGTGATTAAAGCAGCACATCTGGAATGAGAGGCTTCAAACAGCAGCACGGGGCATGTGCTCTGCCGCCGGCGATGCTGCAGTTCCGTGCAGCCACGAAACGCCACATCAGGTGCCTCCAGATATTCCGCAGGCGTTGTCTCCATGCTCTCCGAATGGCCGGGGGGTGGATCCCAAACGCCGGGACCTCAGAGCTCTGTGGGACACTCGGCATCAACGCGATGCTCCTGGAGGCTGTGCAGATGTGGACATCTGGTCCTTGGGTGGGGTGACAACCTAAAGCCATTTCCTAAGAGCAGTTAAAGCACAGGGACGGCTGAGATGGGGCCTGGGAAGCACTGCAGGAGCCTCTTCCCACCACGGCTTCAGCTCAGGACCATCAGCAGAAACTGTGGCTGCAGACACCGTGCTGAGGTCGCCCAGAAGGAGAATTTCACCCTCTGCCTCAGCCAAGCCTTCCCACCTCCTCCCTATTCCTAAGGCTGACAAAGAGGAGGATGCGCGGGGGGTCTTGGGGTCACCCAGTGGACACGAGAGGAAGATGATGTGAGGAAGTAAAGGACCCCCAAACACGAGAGGGGCGCAGGCCCAGTCAAGTTTTGGGAAGGGAAGCCAAAGGGAACTTTTTGGACCTGCGCAGTGAAGTCTGGATGGCGAAAGGAAGGGAGAGAGTGGCCACGATCCATGCATGGGTGAGAGGAGGGGTGAGGGGCTGGAGCTCCTAACGGAACCCCACGGAGATCTCCCCAACAAAGGACCACAGGACTGGCAGGACGTGGGACCTGGGACCACAGGGACACCTTGGAACTGTGGTGGGAGCTCTTATCCCCTTTCCTCCCTTTGACATCACTTTTTCTTTCCCTTTTCTCCACTCTGTCCATCTCGTGCGGCTTCAGAGCTCTTGACACCGTTTCTCACTGTGTTCTGCTTGAGAAACCCTTGGCCTGGACAGGAACACCCTCTGGTGGGTGAAAAACTGGTTGGGTGGCCAAAAACTGTCTGGGCCCAAAGAGTGGTGGGGAATGGAATTAAATCCAGTTGGAAACCAGTCATGAGTGGTGTTCCCAGGGCTCAGTGCTGGGGCCAATCCTGTTCAATATCTTTATCGGTGATCTGGACAAAGGGATTGAATGCACCCTGAGCCAGTTTGGGGATGGCACCAAACTGGGTGGAAGGATTCAACTGCTTGAAGGAAGAGAGATGCTGCAGAGGGACCTGGCCAGGCTGGATCCATGGGCTGGAGGGCAGGAAGGCTCTGCAGAGGGAGCTGACCAGGCTGGATCCATGGGCTGGAGGACAGGAAGGCTCTGCAGAGGGAGCTGACCAGGCTGGATCCATGGGCTGGAGGGCAGGAAGGCTCTGCAGAGGGAGCTGACCAGGCTGGATCCATGGGCTGGAGGGCAGGAAGGCTCTGCAGAGGGAGCTGACCAGGCTGGATCCATGGGCTGGAGGGCAGGAAGGGTCTGCAGAGGGATTTGGACAGGCTGGATCCATGGGCCTCTGCCCTTGAGCTGTGGAGGAGGAGAGCTGTGTGGCAGTTCCTCAGCAAACAGGCCACGGAGCAGAGCTGGGCTATTCCAGAGCAAATCCCCCTCTCTCACTGAGCCTGAGCTGCTGGGATGGGCTCTGCCCCTCGCTGGGGTGCCCGAGCTCTGTCCCGAGGGGGGAGCGTCGTGGGGACAGTGGGGACGCGGCACGGGGAGGTCGGGCAGGCGCGATCCCTGTGTCTGCTCTGCTCCCAGGCACGAGGAGGAACCTTCGCAACGACCTGCTAGTGGCGGCCGATTCCATCACCAACACCATGTCCTCGCTGGTGAAGGAGCTCCACTCAGGTAAGGGCTGATTTTTACGGCTGCCAGCACTGAGAATCACAGAATCACGGGATGGTTTGGGTTGGAAGGGACAACAAACCCCACCCTTTTCCATCTCTGTGGGCAGAGACGCCTCCCACCAGACCAGGCTGCTCAAGGTTCCATTCCACCTGGCCTTGAACACCTCCAGGGATGGGGCAGCCACAGCCTCCCTTGGCAGCAGGTTCCAGGGCCTCCCCACCCTTACCGTGAAGAATTTCTTCCTGATGTCCAATCTCTATCTCCCCCCCTTCCAGTTTAAAGCCGTTCCCCCTTGTCCTGTCTCTACTGGAATCATAGAATCTTCCTGTTGAAAAAGACCTGTGGGATCATTGAGTCTCATCAGATCGAATCCAACCAGAATCTTCAGATCCTTCCAAACAGGTTCCATGAATCCATCCCTGATGCTTAAGGCAGCTCCGTGCGTGCAAACGGAGCTGAGAGCACCATCAGTGACTTCTGAGCAGCCTCTCGTCTCCTCCTGCTCCCATCGATCCACCTGCACCGCGGCACAAATCAGCTTTCCCAGAGGATCCTGCAGGCACGTCCTGCACCGCTTGCCTGGCAGAAATGCCCCTTCCCAGTCCAGCTCCTGGCAGTCAGGGCTCCTTAAAACCCGAGCCGGAAGGCAGGTCTGGGAGGGAGTTTACCCCAACGATTCCTGCTGGAGCGGCCTCCGCAGTGAATCCTTGGTGGATGCCGTAATCACAAACACAGAGGAAAATGAACACGAGGCCAACTCCAACAAAGGATCGACCAGGGATGTGAGAGAAAATAATTATTCCCTTTGTGCCTTTTGACTGTGCCGTGGAGGTAAACACCCTGCTGGGGCTGGAGCAGCTCCCCCAGGGGCTCATCCCGCGCCTCTCAAGCGATGGAGGATGCGGTCCTTTAGGATTCCACCAGCTTGGCTGGGGGCTGCCTTCCCCTTTAAAGAAGAAGGGAAGGTTTCTGTGTTCCAGCTGGACCTCACTGGTGCTGCTTGGCCTCCCCCAGCCCCTCGCTGCATCCGGTGGCTGCATCACATAATCCCCCCCATAAACTTATCAAGCTCCCTATTAAAACCTGCAAGGCTTTTTGTTCCCACTGCTCCTAAGGGAGAAATCCTGGTTATAAAGCAGGTTGATATTTTACTGCTGAGCAGTAAATCCACCCAGGCCAAGCCCCCCCTCTCGGCCGCAAAGGCAGCGACGAGTTAACAAAGTCTTTCGCGTAGGACAGCGGTGTCGCCGGGGTCGTCGCAGCGGAGGACCCTGTGTTTCCTCCATAAATCACCTCGCTGGGGATGCAGCAGCGCTCGTCCCTCCAGGCTGAACCGCGGGAAACAAACCCCCCTGCCCAGACCAGATGGCTGCAGCCACTTCGTGTTTTGTTGCTTTTAATAGCAGAGCACGTTCGCGGCGCTGCGGCCGAGCTCGGGGATGGTGGAGCTGGAACGTCAGCTGGACCTGCAGCTCCTCTGCAACCCCTGAGAGCCCAGCAAACGCCAACAGCTTGGGTTGGCACCACTGAGAGCCCATCAGACATCGTGCAAAGCAGTTATGGGTCAGGAGGGAGCTCCAGGAAAGCTGGGGAGGGGCTCTGGATCAGGGGGTGCAGGGACAGGACAAGGGGAAGGGTTTGGAGCTGAAAGGGGAGATTGAGATGAGATCTTGGGGAGAAATTCTTCATGATGAGGTTGGTCCAGGTTTCCCAGAGCAGTGGTGGCTGCCCCATCCCTGGAGGTGTTCAAGGCCAGGTTGGATGGGGCTTGAAGCCCCGTGATCCAGTGGGAGGTGTCCCTGCTCATGGCAGGGGGTGGGACTGGATGGGCTTTGAGGTCCCTTCCAACTCAAACCATTCCGTGATTCAATGAAAATGGAATTAATCAGAGGCTCCTCCTCGAGCAAACGCAGATGCTAAAGAGGCTCCCTTGAAAGGACCTGAAATCAGTTCATTTTGTATAAATTAGGAGAAGCATGAGTTATCCTCAGCTGACGAGAGTCGGTGGGATTTGACACATATTGTCCTGGAGGGAAACTGTGAGCAGAGACACCTCCTCCAGCCCCTCTCTCCCCCGATAATAGCTGCAGGCTTTGTGTTCCCAGGGGTTCATGAGACACCAGGGTGTGCTCCACCCACACCTCCGGGGCTGCTCCACACCTTTGCACGAGCTCGGGAGACAGATCCTTCTGGAGGGAAATGCTGCTCAGGGTTCCCCCTTCCTGGATGGACTTCCAGAGATGCTCTGGTTGTTCCCCTGGCTGCCTCCTCCTGTGCTGATGGTCCTGTGCTCCTGTTGTGCCGAGGGAACATGGGTAGCATTTTAACTCCAGCTGAGCTCAAAAAGACCCACAGGGACCAGTGGAGGAGGTGTCTCAGCCCCTGCCCTGCGACGCTGTGGAAGAGGAGGCTCAGAGCAGCTGCTGAGCTCCAGGTCCTCTCCCTTGTTAATAAAGGTGCATTTGGGTTGTCCATCATCTTTATTGATGATCTGGAAGAAGAGATGGAGAGCAGCCGTAAGTTTGTGGAAGACACTGAGCTGGGCAGGAGTGTGGATCTGTTGGAGGGCAGGAAGGGTCTGCAGAGGGACCTTGCCAGGCTGGATCCATGGGCTGGAGGGCAGGAAGGCTCTGCAGAGGGACCTGGCCAGGCTGGATCCATGGGCCAAGGCCAACGGGATGGGGTTCAACAAGGCCAAGTGACGAGTCCTGCCCTTGGGTCCCAGCAACCCCTGCAGCTCCAGGCTTGGGGAAGAGTGGCTGGAAAGCTGCCCCAAGGCAAAGGCCCTGGGGGTGCTGCTCGACAGCGGCTGAACAGGAGGCAGCAGTGGCCCAGGGGGGCAAGAAGGCCTCCAGCACCCTGGCTTGGCTCAGCCCTGGGGTGGCAGCAGGAGCAGGGAATGGTTTAAAAGCCGGGGGGATGAAGTGCTCAGGGATCTGGTTCAGTCATGGACAGGGCTCAGGTTGGACTCCATGATCTCAAAAGTCTTTTCCAAATGAACAATTCCATGATTTCATGTTTCTACAAACTCTGTGAGGCTGAGAGGGACCCTCCAAGGTTTTCACCTCATCATGAACCATTTTCACTTTTCTTCCTTAGATTTGACCTCAGCCTGTAAAGTCCTGACCCCCCTTCCCCTGGGCTGTGCAGTT
Source organism: Dromococcyx pavoninus (assembly GCA_033558185.1). Classification (NCBI taxonomy): domain Eukaryota; kingdom Metazoa; phylum Chordata; class Aves; order Cuculiformes; family Neomorphidae; genus Dromococcyx; species Dromococcyx pavoninus. The sequence goes on along the minus strand of JAUMJL010001232.1, from coordinate 71,782 downwards.
CTTTCTGAAATAAACATTCACAAGTGTCTTTGGTTCCGATTCTGCCTGGGCCAGGTCCAGCTCTTCTGGACAACGCAGACACCACTTCCAGTAGTGCTCTGCAACCTCGTATCACCCCATCAGGATGGAGTGGGACCTGTTTTGCCACCACCACATGTGAACAGGCACCGTGCCTTGGGATGAATGGTGCTGCATCCACCCGGGTTCTCCTCGGGAGCCCTGAGCACCTCTCGTCCTTCCCCTCCACTGTCATCTGTGCCTGAAAAGCCACTTCTTCCTTGCTCCAGAAGAGCCCCCCAACCACCTGTTCTCTCTCCTGCTTGTCTCACGTGTGCTTTTCTGTCTTTTGAAGCAGAGGAAGAAGATGAAGAGGAAACAGAAAAACTGCAGAATGGAAAGGACCGAGGTAAGGGGACAACCTATGGCCTCTGGGCTGTAGAGTGTTCTCTACAGGAGTTCAGTTTGCCATCTCCGTGTGGAGCCCCAGGAGAGGGCTTTGAGTGCAGATGGCTTTGGTGCTGCTGTCCCACCACCGGCAGGTGCCACACAGGTCTGTCTGCCTGCTGAGGCCACCGCCGTGAGCTGGGTCACTGTGCTCACACCTGTCATGGCTTGAGGAGCTCCAGGAAAGCTGGGGAGGGGCTCTTGGTCAGGGAGTGCAGGGATAGGACGAGGGGGAAGGATTTGAAGCTGGAAGAGGGGAGATTGAGATGAGATCCTGGGGAGGAATGTTTTCCTGTGAAGGTAGTGGCCCAGGGTATCCAGAGAAGTCGTGGCTGCCCCCTCCCTGGAGCTGTTGAAGGCCGGGTTGGATGGGGCTTTGAGCCCCCTAATCCAGTGGGAGGTGTCCCTGCCCGTGGCAGGGGGTGGGACTGGGTGGGTTGTGAGGTCCCTTCCCACCTAAACCGTTCCATGGTTCTGTGATCTCTGTCACCATCAGCATTAGCACCACCATCCTTGTTACCATCATTGTCACTATCCCTGGTGACATCACCATGACCATTATCATCACCATCCCCACCATTCCACCCCATCCCCACCCCTGGAGGTGTTCCAGGCCAGGTTGGATGGGGCTCGGAGCCACCTGATCCAGTGGGAGATGTCCCTGCCCACGGCAAGGAGTGGGAACTGAGTGGGCTTTGAGGCCCCTTCCAACCCAACCCGTTCCATGATGCTGTGATTCTGTGACATCATGGCCAGGGTTTCTTCGTGTCTGTTCAGCTTTGGGGAATATTTGTGCAGAGAAGAGCAATGAGACTGGGGAAGGGTCTGGAGAACAAATCCTATGAGGAGCAGCTGAGGGCTCTGGGGGGGTTTGGTCTGGAGAAGAGGAGGCTGAGGGGAGACCTCATCGCTCTCTGCAGCTCCTGGAGAGGGTGTTGGAGCCAGGGGGATTTGGGCTCTGCTCCCAAGGGATAGGATGAGGCGAAATGGCCTCAAGTTGTGCCAGGGCAGGGTCAGATTGGACATCAGGAACAATTCCTTCACTGAAAGGGTTCTCAGGCCCTGTCAGAGGCTCCCAGGGAGATGGTGGAGTCCCCATCCCTGGAGGGGTTCAAAAGGCAGGTGGATGAGTTCCTTAGGGATAGGTTTAGTAAGGGGACAGGGATGTTTGGAGTGGATGATCTCAGAGGTCTTTTCCAACCAGATGGCTCTCTGAGTCTCTGATTCTTCCAGCAAAGGTCACGCTCAGACCTTTGCAATGTGTGAGCAGAGGAGGAGAAGCTTTGAGTGTGGTGAGGAACCTGGTCCAGATGAAAATGCTCAAAACAAGCAAAGTGTGGTCTGGTGGGGAGTGAAGTTTCCAAGTGGTGGGACCGTCATCTGCTGCCCCAGGCCCTGGCCAGGTGAACGGTCAGGGCTGCTCTGCCCACAGAGCTCTCCCGGGATCGCAGGGCGAGATGCTGACCCCCTCCCCAGGCCACGTCTTCCTTCGGTGGGGATGAACCCGGGACACGTTCTGGTGGAGCTATTCCAGGGCTGGAATTCATCAGTGCAGCCCCGAGAGTTGCAAAGAGCCGCACACCCTATGGCAGGGTTGGAGGGCTCTGGAGAAGATCCGTCCCTCGTGTTGTGCTCCAGCAGCACCTCCCAAACCATCCTTGGGAAGAGGCCGTGCCCAGGCGTCCGTTGGCTTCTGCTTTTGATGCCTGAAACCAAAGCAGGAGAAGCAGCCTCGGGCAGGTTTGAATCATCCCAAGCCTTTGTCTCGCCGGAGCCAAACCCAATTCCAGCGTCGACCAACTGGAACCTTCCATCCCCTTTTTGCCCTGCGCACGTTTTCCTTCTGGCAAAGCTGTTTCAGGGCTCTCATTTCTCCCCCCAAGAGCTCACGTTCCGGAGTTTTCCTGTCCACCAAGTTCTGCAAAGCCCTCATGTGTCTGGGAACACTTCCCAATGGGTTGTCCATCACGTTAGACGTGACAAGTTTGTATGAAGTCCCTCGGTGTCAGGCATTGTGGGAAGAAGCGCAATAAGCTTGATTTTAACTAAAACAGGAGTTTTCAAAGCAGAAATCGCGCTGGCTCTAAATCACAGGGCTCTCTTCACGCTGGAACATTCCTCTGCAGTGAAATATTTCAGATGTTTAGCAGATGACCCTTCGGCTTCGTTCCAAATGTGCCTGGGAAATAGGGAAAGGGGGGTCTGGAAGAGCTGAAATGCGGTGTGGGGTAGCGGGGCCGTAAGAAGACAGATTCATCTTTGTTACTCATTGCAGCATTGGAGTTGGGAGGGAGGGGGGGGACGGGGGATGGAGAGGGGTAACCAAAAGCAAAACTTGGTCCAGAAGCCTTCGACTGGAATGTAAATAACAGCCCTGCCAGAGAGTGAGTGATTCCCTAATGCCACCGAGTAAGGGAGGTGCAAATCTGGCAGGGAAAGCACGGAGCAACCGGTAAGGAACCTGCAGCCCTCCGGCACCGTGGAGATGCCAGGAGCAAATCCAGACCCCAGAGCACACGTGGAGATGGGGAGTCCATCTCTGAGTTTTGTTCAGGCTATGTCAAGGAAGGCATCACAGCCCTGGTGCTCTGCCCCGTGGTACCCACAGGGACCTGTGGCTGGGTCACTGCGACAGGCAGGGTCCAATGGCCCCTGAACCCACAACAAGCTCCACCTGGCTCAGCTTTATTATAGAATCTTAGAACCATTAAGGTTGGAAAAGTAGTGATGGGAAGAGAGGAAATGGCCTCAAGTTGCACCAGGGCAGGGATAGATTGGACATCAGGAACAATTCCTCAGGGAAAGGGTTCTCAGGCCCTGGCAGAGGCTCCCAGGGAGGTGGTGGAGTCCCCATCCCTGGAGGGGTTCAAAAGCCGGGTGGATGAGGTGCTCAGGGATCTGGTTTAGTGGTGGACAGGGACGGTTGGACTTGATGAGCTCAGAGGTCTTTTCCAACCAAGTGATTCTATGAAAAGCCCTCCAACCACACCAGTCCAACCATCAGCCCAACCCCTGTCCCCAAGTGCCATGGCCACGCAGTTTTTTAAACCCCTCCAGGGAGGGAGACTCCACCACTGCCCTGGGCAGCCTCTGCCAGTGCTTCACCACTCTTTCCATGAAGGAATTGTTCCCAATAACCTCTCCTGGTGCAACTTGAGGCTGTATTCTTTGCACATCGACTGTGCGTGTATCCCCACCCCAGCAAAACTCTTCACAGCCGCAGCATCACTGCATTTCTTCCTCCCATCCTTAACAAAGATGAAGATAAATGAGTTGCAGCTTCTCAGCTCCTTCTCAATTCCCAGCTCCTGGCAGCAGGGCCGCTGCGGCATTTGTGTTTCCCAGGGACGACAGCATTGCCCTTGGGCTTCCTCACAAGGTTCTCCACCAAGTTCTTTCGTATTTCTGTGTCCCAATTAATCAACCTCAGCACTCCCTTCCCTGCTGGAGAGGTTTATGTTTGCACGCTTGATATAGCAGCGGCACCGAATGGCATCGGGGATGGAATCTTTCGGGAAGACTCCAAGTTGGCTGCATCTTCCATGGTCGGGGTTACAACACTGAGCAGCTCCTCCAGAGAAGACATCTACGATCACTGGCAGGCGCAGGAGAGCACAGCCGGGAGCTGGTGAAGCCACGTCCATCCAGCCCCCTCACGTCACCCCACGGCGGTTCAGGCGGCCTCGGTGCTCTCTTTGTGTTGTCTCCTCTTGAAGGGACTTATGAGGAGGGGCTGAGGGACCTGGGGTTGTTCAGTCTGGAGAAGAGGAGGCTGAGGGGAGACCTCATCACTGTCTACAACTGCCTGAAAGGAGGCTGTGGCAGAGCGAGTGTTGGTCTCTTCTCACAAGAGACAGGAGATGGGACAAGGGCAAATGGCCTCAAGTAGGGAAACCTGGGGAGGGGCTCTGGATCAGGGAGTGCAGGGACAGGATGAGGGGAAATGTTTGGAGCTGCAAGAGGGGAGATTGAGATGAGATCTTGGGGAGAAGTGTTTTGGTGTGAGGGTGGGGAGGTCCTGGCCCAGGGTGCCCAGAGCAGTGGTTTCTGCCCCATCCCTGGAGGTGTTGAAGGCCAGGTTGGATGGGGCTTGGAGCCCCCTGATCCAGTGGGAGGTGTCCCTGTCCATGGCAGGGGGTGGGGCTGGCTGGGCTTTGAGGTCCCTTCCAACCCAAACCATTCCATGATTTTATCATCACCATCACCGTTAGGGCTGCCATCGTTACCATCATGATCTCTGTCACCATCCCTGTCACCATCACCAGTACTGCCTTCGTCACCATTATCATTGCTATCACCATCACCATTATCATCACTATCACCGTGGCCCTGCCCCATCCTCATCCCTGGAGGTGTTGAAGGCCAGGCTGGATGTGGCTTTGAGCCCCCTGATCCAGTGGGAGGTGTCCCTGTCCATGGCAGGGGGTGGGACTGGATGGGCTTTGAGGTCCCTTCCCACCCAACCCATTCTGTGATTCTTTAATTCTGCTCTATTCTGTTTTATAGCAGATACAATCCCTGGTTTCTAACCATGCCTTTCCCTGTGTTGCAGGTTAGCCAGGTGCCCACAGGCTGTGCAGACATTCAGGTAAGCATGGTTATCTTTTTTTCTTCCCATCTCCAGCACAACCTCTCCACAGCCGCCGTCGTGATGTGTAGGACCACATCCCTGGTCCCCTTTTGCCCTTTATTATAGAATCATAACACGGTTTGGGTCGGAAGGGACCTCACAACCCATCCAGTTCCACCCCCTGCCATGGGCAGGAACACCTCCCACTGGATCAGGGGGCTCCAAGCCCCATCCAACCTGGCCTTCAGCACCTCCAGGGATGGGGCAGCCACCACTGTTCTGGGCAACCTGGGCCAGGGCCTCCCACCCTCATTGTGAAGAATTTCTTCCTAGGGTCCAATCTCAATCTTCCCCCTTCCAGTTTAAAGCCTTTCCCACTCATTGTGTCACTCTAGGCCCTTGTAAAAAGCCCCTCCCCAGCTTTCTTGGAGCCCCTTCAGCTCCAGGAAGGTACATTATCTTCTGTGAGACCATCTTGAGGTCACCAGATCAGGGAGCGCAGTGATAACCAGCATTATCTCCTATTTTATGGGTATTGCTTCCACACTGGGAGGCCTCAGCCAGGAAACAGGACCCTGTTGTGATGGCCGCTATCTGGAGATACTAAAAATACCATCTCTACCCACAAAGAGCCCAGGCTTTATGTTATAATAAGGCACCACAGATGGATGGACAGGCAGGTGGCTGGAGAGCCCGGATAGTGTTAAAGGACAAAGCCAGAGCCCCGTGGTGACAAAGCCTCTGGAGGACCTCAGTAAGATCCCTATCGCCCCCAGCTCGTGGGAGGGCGCCCGATCGGGTTTCCTGTGCCCTCGTAGCCACAATGCCCCTCTTTCACCATTCCCAGTGGGAAAAGGGAGGGTACTCCTGGCAGGAAGTCATCCCTACACGATTAACCGGTGCGGTTTGGGGCCCGACGTGGTGGGTGACCCCCTTTCTGTGAGCTTCCCACCGCAGGGTGGTGGATGGAGAACACAAGCAGGGGATGCTCTTTCCTCTGTAGCTGCCTGGTCCAGACCCAGCTTTGGGCCAGGAGGAATGAGCTGGGATGGAGCTGAAACACGTTTTTTCACGATTAAACTGCTCACAGTTGTGCTCTGAAGGTAATGTTAAAGGAGAAAGAAGGGGCTCTCCCCTTTCTGCCCTCCCTATGGCTTTAGCGCTGGGTAGAGATAACCCAAAGTGCTTTGGGAGCTCTTCCTCTGATGGCTTTGACACCAGAAATTCAAGTCCTACCGCATCTGGGAAACCATCTGGTAACTCAAGAAGGAGTGAAATTGCACTGTTGGCGAGGGAGGGGTTTATTCTGCCTCTGGGTGGCTCTTTCTTCGTGTCCCTTTGATGGCTTTGGGGAAAACGGTGGCTCTGGCACTGGGCACCCCTTGGCCACAGAGGAGGAGGTGAGGAGCTCGCTCTTCTCTGAGGATCCCAGTGTTGCTTCCAGCAAAGCAAGGGATGGAGTCAGAGACAGTTGGGGAAATGAGAGAGAAACTGCTTTCAGGTTTCTTTATCCTCCTGAAAGAATGGAAAAAAGGACATGTGAACACAAGCCAGCAGTGGCCCAGGGGGGCAGGAAGGCCCCCAGCACCCTGGCTTGGCTCAGCCCTGGGGTGGCAGCAGGAGCAGGGCAGGGATCATCCCCCTGCACTCAGCACCTCCAATCCTGGGCTCAGGGTTGGGCCCCTCCCTCCAAGAAAGCCCTGGAGGGGCTGGAGCGCGTCTGGAGAAGGGAGCGGAGCTGGGGAAGGGTCTGGAGAACAGGGGTTGTGGGAGCGTCTGAGGGCCCTGGGGGGGTTTGGTCTGGAGAAGAGGAGGCTGAGGGGAGACCTCATTGCTCTCTGCAGCTCCTGGAGAGGAGGTTGCAGCCGGGGGGAGGGTTGGGCTCAAGGAACAAGGGATGGGATGAGAGGAAGTGGCCTCAAGTTGTGCCAGGGCAGGGTCAGATTGGACATTTGAAGGAGTTTCTTCGCTGACAGAGTGGTGAAGCCCTGTCAGAGGCTGCCCAGGGAGGTGGTGGAGTTCCCATCCCTGGAGGGGTTCCAAACCTGTGTGGCCGTGGCACTTGGGGATAGGGTTTGGTGGTCACGGTGGGGTTGGGCTGATGTTGGACTGGTTGAGCTTGGAGGGCTTTTCCAACTTTAATGATTCCATGATTCTGTATTGGTGAAAGAAAACAATTTCATCAACTCTGGTGGCTCTTCTTTGAGTTCCCTGCATGCCCGTTTGCAGTGGTAGGACCTGTGATGGGTCCTCCTGAACCTTGCTGGTGGCTGGGGCAGCCCAAGCCAGAGCAGTGGATCAAACCACCTTTCAGATCTGATTCCCCACTGATGATGGAGGGGGTTGGGTTGGGTTGGGCCACACCATCAGGAGGTTTCTGTTGGCAGACCATGGCTCTTCTAGGAGAAAAATGCCCAGTACCAACCTCACCTTGGCTTGCAGAGTGTGTCTGCACGTGGGCCCTCGCTCACAGGACCTCGGGACCTGCTCCTGGTGTCCCCGACTCAGGAGCTCCGATTTCCTCTCATTCCCAGCTTGACTGTGGTTTGAGGTGAGGAGTTCTGGGGTCAGCAGGACACTTGAGGGTCATTGGGGGTTGCTGCACATTTGATCCACTCAGAGCTTGCTGGGGTGGCCCCAGTGATGCAGAGCCCCAACCAGAAGGTTCAGGAGGACCCAGCAGAGGAGCTTGGCTCTCGCTCTGCCACCACAGAATCATCATGGAATCATAGAAAGATTTAGGTGGGAAGGGACCTCTAAGCCCATCCGGTTCCACCCCTGGCAGGGACCCCTCCCACTGGATCAGGGGGCTCCAAGCCTCATCCAACCTTCCCTTCAACACCTCCAGGGATGGGGCAGCCACCACTGCTCTGGCAAACCTGGGCCAGGGCCTCCCCACCCTCACAGCAAAACATTTCTCCCAAGATCTCATCTCAATCTCCCCTCTTGTGACTCCAAACCCTTCCCCTCGTCCTGTCCCTATCTCTAAGCTCCACAGCACACAGGACCTGCTCTCCCAGCCCACGCAGGGTCAGGCTGGAGATTTTCTCCCAGCAGTGCTGGTGGTGCTGATGGTGCGTTGTGTCTTTCCGCTGACACAGGCACAGGGAGGGGGGGGTTGCGCTGACGACCGCGAGACGTCTCCCGTCCTCTGGAAGAGGCTCCTTTCTGCTGACACCATTCACCATCGTGCGACCATGACCGATCTCAACCACCTGCTGAAGAAAGCGCCTTCCTCCGAGCCACGCGGAGGGCTTTCCCTGTTGGGCATTTGCCTCTTAGGTCATTGCATGTCCCGTTTGCCTCCTTGTGTTTAACTGGCGATAACCACGCGATGCCCCATCCAACTGGGAAGTTAATGGGAAGTTGGAGAAGCCAACGCCAAAGCGAGGGCCTCCTGCTCCCGCTAAGCATCGCTTTTGGTTGCCTCCCCAACGGTGTCGTCATCGCGTCACGACGCTGGCCATCGCCGCTCGCCTTCCGCCCCTTGGTCTGCATGAAAAACATGGGAGTAGAACCTCCTGACTCCCCCTCCAAGGGGCTTCTGCCTTCGAAAACCCCATCTTCTCCAAACACTGCAGCCCATTGGGGTCTGGTTGCCACCACGTGTGACGTCGCGGGTCGTGCTGGGCCACTGGCCTCCTGGTATACCCAGCTCAGCTTCTCCTCAGACTGTTAAAAACTGTCCTTTTGCCAGCAGGGAGTTCCTGGAGGAGCCTTGCGAGGCTCGGTTTTACTTCTCTGCCTTCGTTGTCGGGGGTCACATTCGGTTTTGTTTAAGAGGAAGAGCCAAGTTGTGTTGCCCCAGGCTGGTTGCGCCCCACTCGGACCCTCGCTGGGCTCTTCTTCCACCACTTCCATCAACATCAGCTCCAATTCAATTTGGTTTTCCTTTCCCTTGCTGTTTGGGAATGTTATTTTTAGTGGAAGGCGCTGAGGGCCCTAATGCAGCTATAAATATTTATCAAGGGTGATGAATGGAAGGGAGTGATAAACCCTGAAACCAACCCTCAGCTTTCCTTCCCAGCTGAGCCACGGCGAGAAGAGCTCTTTGGGTACCTCCAGCACCTCGGGGAGAGCGAAAATAAACACACGTGGTGGCCACAGGTTCAGCTGGGTATAAATATTGTGGATGAGCTGTCAGGAAGGGAAGTGATGCTAACCCGGAGCGGCGCGGCAGCTTCCATGCCAAGGGGAGCGGGGACGGGGCAGCCTTCGTCTGTGTTTGCAGCTGAGTTTGCTGAATTAGGACCTGCAGCAGCTTTGGCTGCAGCTCCGGGCAGGTTTGAGCATGGAAAACAGGGATGTTTTGCTGATGGTTGCACTCAGGGAGCAGTGAAGGTCACGGCTGGATGTGGCAGGGCTGCAATTGGGATCTTCCTCCAGTTTGCACCGTGCTGGTGGCATCTCCCGGCACCTCGTTGTGGGTGAGGGCCATAGCGGGGGGTCCCAGCCGAGGTCCCCAAGGTGGTGGTGGAGCCATTGGGTGTCCCCGAGGGACTGGGCGTCTGCGCCAGCTGGAGGTGATGGGAGAAGACCCGGCAGCGCTGCAGGGGTGGAGTGGAAGCCATCACCTCCTTGGAGATGCCAAGGAAGGAAGCCAAAGGGAAGGCAGGGATGGCCACCCACCTCCTGTAGCCATCAGGGAAGTGCTTTACACAGGGAGCCCGGATCGCGGGGGAGCACCACTGCTGCTTTTCCTGTTATTACTCACCCTGTGATTTTTCCCTTCTCATTTTTGCCGGGAGGCAAAGCCCCCTCAGCCACCAGCAGCCCTCTGAGCCCGTGGTCCAGCTGGAGCCGGAGGAGGCACCGGTGGCACCGCCCGGGGCCTGCAGCGAATTCGGGTACGACAGGAGGTGCCTTTGCCACCCGGTCCCAGGGACGGTGACGTCTGGACTTTGTTTGAGAAAGCCGGTGAGATCAGCGTGGCTGTGGTCGGGGCCGCTGAGCGGGACCCCGCGGCTCCGGTCCCCTCAGCCCCGGGGCCGGTTTTCGGCCAGCAGAGAGGTTCAGCAGATGCTTTCTGTTATTGCAAGGCTGGGGCTGCTGCCAGGGGGGCGGCGTTCGCCTAGGAGCAGGAGGAACCGGCGTGTCCCACCGTGTCCTGTGGAAGGGCTGCGGTGCTGCAGGCGCGGCTGCAGCCGGGAAGAGCATCCAGGCACTGGGAGCGATGGAGAGCAGGGACCTAGTGGCCGGCTCTGGGCTGCTTCTGCGCTTTGGGTCACCAAGGCTGGAGCTTCATTGTGATGGTGCTTGTCGGGCTGTTGATGGCTCTGCGCTGCCAAGGGCTCGGTGACAGGAGTGATGCCACAGGGCCACCAGTCTGCGGTGCGGTGCGCGGTGATGCCGAGGAGAGCGTGGTCTGCTGCCAGGGCAGGCTGTCTTGAGGTGTCACCCAGGATCCCAGCTCCTCAAGGGCCCTATTCAGGAGGTCACCGTGTGTCACCCAGGGTCCCAGCTCCACAAGGGCCCCATGCAGGAGGTCACCATGTGTCACCCAGGGTCCCAGCTCCTCAAGGGTCTTATTGAGGAGATCATCGTGTGTCACCCAGGGTCCCAGCTCCACAAGGGTCCCCAGACCCTGTTGAGGAAGCCCAGTGTCCAGCTCACTAGTGCAGGGTCTCCAGCTTCCCCGGGGCCTGCCTTCCCCGTGCCGCTGCCCCAGGCACCAGCGTGGGCTCCCGGTAGAACATGGACTGGTCCAGCAGAGCCCAGGAAGCACCAGGACAGCACAGATGCTGGAGTTTGAGCTCTACCATGGCCGTCGAGAAGGTTCCTGCTCGAGGCAGAGAATGCCGAGGGTCATTTTGCACCCCAGTGATGCCAACATCTCCTCCGGTGCTGTGCTGGGACGTTGTGCTGGGGTAAACCACCCGGTTCCTCAGATTGCTGACTGTGAAACCTGCTTAAGGATCTGTTTGCCTCTGGAATAATCGCCTTAAACCCCTCCCCCCGGGAGGAACAGTTCAGGCTGGGATGTGACCCACGTCCCCAGGCTGTGCCCAGCTCCAGGTGGCTGCACCCAGGCCCCAGCGTGGGATTTGCCGTGGCACCGGGACCGAGACACCCAGCCCTTGCCCAGCACCTGGGATGCAGCACCTGGGGGAATCCTCTCCGTGCAAGGAGAGAGCTCCAAGGGGCGGAGCTGGGTGTGTGTGGGGGTGGGTGTGCACACATGGGTGTAGGTGTGCACACACATGGGGGTGGTTGTGGACATGTCTGTGGGTGTGCACACGTGGGGGTGAGTGTGCACACGCATGGGTGTGGGTGTGCCTGTGCCGCTCCCAGAAGGTCCAAACCTTCCTGCCCCTGCCCATCACTGCTGCTCAACACCCCTCAGCCTACCGGAAAAGGAGAAATAACCATAGAAATGGGCTTTTTCTTTCAAATTTAGCTTTTCTTCGTGGAACTGGAGGGGTGCTGTGTCAGGACCCCACAATGGGAGTCACCAGCAAAGGGCAGGGACGGTCTTTGGGTCACCTGAGCTTTCCTGGGAGGCTGTTTTTCCCAAGGGATGAATGGTCCCCAGTACAGTCTCCACTGTAATTAAGCCCCTTCTTAATTCCCCCCCTGGGCTGAGCATGGGCTGGGGGCACTCACAGCACCCTCTCCCCATAAATTTGGATTGCAATGAGCCTTTGGCATTCTCCCAGGGCCAAACCTGCCTGAAGGAGGAAGCAAAATGCCACCTGGAAGTGGTTTTTACCATGGATAGAGCCATATCCTTGTGCTGGCTGGCCCCGGCCGGTGCCACGGTGGCAGGGGTTGATGCCAGGAGAGGGGAACCCCCAGTTTCTTGGGGCAGAGGACAGAGTTCATGGGGCAGGGAATGGGGTCAGGTGCCCTGCAACGCATCCCAGCCCGGCTGCTCTGGGCATGATGGGCACGAGGGGTACAGCACCTGTGGGCGATGGGCACGGGGAATGGAGCACCTCTGAGTGATGGGCACGAGAGATGCAGCACTTGTGGGTGATGGGCACGAGGGATTCAGCATCTTTGGATGATGGACATGAGGGATTCAGCACCTTTGAGTGATGAGCACGAGGGATGCAGAACCTGTGGCTGATGGGCAGAGGGATGCAGCACCTTTGGGTGATGGACATGAGGGATTCAGCACCTTTGAGTGATGGGCACCAGGGATGCAGAACCTGTGGCTGATGGGCAGAGGGATGCAGCACCTGTGGGTGATGGGAACAAGGGGTGCAGCACCTTTGGGTGATGGGTACGAGGGGTGAAGCACCTGTGGGTGATGGGCACCAGGGATTCAGTAGATTTGGGTGATGGCCACGAGGGATGCAGCACCTGTTGGTGATGGGCACGAGGGGTGCAGCACCTGTGGGTGATGAGCACAAGCGATGCAGCAGCTTCGGCAGCTCCTGCCGCCCCCGGCACATGCAGAGGCTCCCAAAGCCCCCCCCCCCGCCCACCAAACGGGGCCTCCCCAGCAGCTGGGGGGGGCACCACACCAAGCCTTCCCACCATTCCCTATTTCTGGCACCCCCGCGGGCTCGGGTGGGCGCGGGAGCGGCTGGAGAACCCGCGCTGTTCGTGCAGGGAACGTCTCCGAGAGAAACCTGTGAACTGGAAACCGTGTTCTGTCATCTGCCAAACACCGAATAAATTCATCTCGTCCCTCCGGGGTCTCTTGTGCCTCTGCCATGTGGAAAAAAAGCAGCGATTTTCATGAAAAAGCCAAAAAAAGGGGGGGGGGGGGTGTTTAGCAGGAATCGAGTGCTCGGAAGCAGCGGGAGCGCAGCTGCCATCGGATTCCCCGCGTTGGTCACGGCTGGAGGTCGCTGGGAGCAGACAGAGCCGCCTGTGTTGAAGGCATCTGCGCCAGCGGCGGCTCCCGCCCCGCCAGATGTTCTTCCTCCACTGCAAACCCTGCACATCTGGTGGCTGAGATGCCGAGCGAGGGGTTCGGAGGCAGCGAGGTGGGAGCATCCGCGCTGGAGCCCCCACCCCTTCCCAGCGCTGGGCTGGAAAACGTACGGGGATGCCCAGCTCACCGGTAACCGCATCCAGCCCCTCCTGTGTCCCGAGGGTCCTCCCTCCCCGTTCACACCATCCCTGTGGAGCCACCGGCTGGGTCGAGGCTCCACGCAGAGGAAACCTAAGCCCCAGGAATCCACGGCTTTGCAGGCGCAGATGGATCCCCCTCCGCTTCCCGGCCCCGATTCGGCACGGAGCTGCCCGGTTGTGGTGGGGATTTGGGTGCCTCGGTGGGAAAGAGCTGGACCTTCCCAGAACTGGGGGTCCTGGCGGCTGCTGGGGTGGCTTCATGATCCTCTCGCCCTGGAGCAAGGCCAGAGAGGGAGTGAGGAACCTTGGACACCTCTGTCTGGCGGCTCCTGCATCCCAGGGCAGCTCTGCTCCCTATCCCACATCCCAGGACACAACCCCCTGTGCCCCATGGAGACCTCAGGGACCCCACAGAGACCCTGTGTGACTCATGGTGACCCCAGGGACCCCACAGAGACCCAGTTCACCCCAAGGAGACCTGCTCTACGAGTTGTTGGGGTGACCCAATCCCTTGCTCCCCTGCTCACCTCCCCCCTGTGTGACCCTCTCTCACACCACCCAAGGTTTATGGGGAGCAAGGGGAGTGCCCGGTGCCGTTATCGCTGGGTGAGCACAGGGCAAACACCACGGCCTGGTGGGACAAGGTGGGCACGGCCACCACTGCCAGGGAGCCCCGCGTGGTGCCTGACCCACTGCAGGGTCCATCCTGGCCACCCCCACCACGCTATGGGCCACCAGGGCCACCAGGGCCACCAGCCATTTCTGCAGGGGGTCACTCTGGCCATGGTGGCATCACTTGGGGTCCCTTTCGCCATGGCGGCATCACACCTGTGTCCCTTGGGGTCCCTCTGGTCATGGTGGCATCACATTGGCATCTCTTGAGGTCCCTCTGTCCGTGATGCCATCACACCTGTGGCTCTTGAGGTCCCTCTGGCTATGGCAGCACCACATTGGCATCCCTTGGGGTCCCTCTGTCCGTGATGCCATCACACCTTCCACCAGTCATTGGGCCACGGTGCAAAAGGCTCGGTGGTTGTTGGGACCCCAGGAACCCCCACCTCCCCCAGGGGCTGCAGGACAGGTGAGCAGGGAAGGGATCATCCCCCTGCACTCAGCACCTGGAATCCTGGGCTCAGGGTTGGGCCCCTCACTCTAAGAAAGCCCTGGAGGGGCTGGAGCGCGTCTGGAGAAGGGAGCGGAGTTGGGGAAGGGTCTGGAGAACAGGGGTTGTGGGAGCGTCTGAGGGTCCTGGGGGGGGGTTGGTCTGGAGAAGAGGAGGCTGAGGGGAGACCTCATGGCTCTCTGCAGCTCCTGGAGAGAAGGTTGGAGCCGGGGGGGCTTGGGCTCTGCTCCCAAGGAACAAGGGATGGGATGAAAGTGAATGGCCTCAAGTTGTGCCAGGGTAGGGTCAGATTGGACATCAGGAACAATTTCTTCACGGAAAGGGTTCTCAGGCTCTGTCAGAGGCTCCCAGGGCAGGAGTGGAATCCCCATTCCTGGAGCCATGGCACTTGGGGACAGGGTTTGGTCAGCACGGTGGGGTTGGGCTGACGGATGGACTGGATGAGCTTGAAGGTCTTTTCCAACCTCAATGATTCAATGATTCCATGATTCCATGGGCAGGTGGTGCCCTGTGCCCTGTGTGGTGCCAGGAGCAGAGATCAACCAATGAGCCCCAATTCCAGCCATGATCAACCCAGCAGGCAGTGGCTCAGGGCCCGGCTGCTCCTGGGGCTGCAGCATCCTCAGGACAGAAGATTTATGACCGGTTGGGAACTTCGTGCCGGGAGCCTCTGCCCTCTCCAACCAACCTTGACTTCCCTGTCAGGAGGAGATTTAAGACAGGGATAATTGCACCAATTAGCAGGAGGGAGGAGGAGTGGCTGGAGGAGACTCATGGAGAGAGGCAGTGGGGATCATAGAGCCATGGAATGGTTTGGGTGGGAAGGGACCTCAAAGCCCATCCAGTCCCACCCCCTGCCATGGGCTCGGACACCTCCCACTGGATAAGGGGGCTCCAAGCCCCATCCAACCTGGCCTTCAACACCTCCAGGGATGGGGCAGCCACCACTGCTATGGGAAACCTGGGCCTCCCGACCCAAAAAACTCGTAGAATCGTCATAGAACCATGGAATGGTTTGTGTTGGAAGGGACCTCAAAGGCCATCCAATCCCACCCCCTGCCATGGGCAGGGACACCTCCCACTGGATCAAACCCCATCCAACCTGGCCTCCCTCTCCCACCAGCAAAGGCCTCTTCCCACCCCGGGCCCCGCCGATGCCTTCGTTGCCGCTGTTTCCTCCTTCCCGGCAGCCGGCGGAGGGTTCCTCCCATAACAGGATGTGCGCGCGGCAGCCGCACGCGTGGGCTGAGCTTCCCCATCGCTGGGAGAGAGGGTCAACTGTGATAGAAGGGGTGGTAGAGATGGCTCAGGGATGTCCCACCAGAGAGGAGTGTTGGCACATGGCCAGGAGCAAAGGGGATGAACTGGGAGAGAACAGCAGGAGCAGTGAGGATGAACTGGGAGGGAACAGTAGGAGCAATTGGGGTGAACTGTCTCGGCACATATCCAGGGGCCCAAAATTTATTCGAGGTGCGGCCTCCCCAGTGCTGAGCACAGAAGGCTGTGGGGACACCTTGGAGCAGCCTCCCAGGACTGAAAGGGGCTCCAGGAAAGCTGGGGAGGGGCTTTTTCCAAGGGCCTGGATTAAATTGGAAGGGGAAAGATTGAGATTGGATATTGGAAAGAAATTCTTCAGGATGATGGTGGGGAGGCCCTGGCCCAGGTTTCCCAGAGCAGTGGTGGCTGCCCCATCCCTGGAGGTGTTGAAGGCCAGGTTGGATAGGGCTTGGAGCCCCCTGATCCAGTGGGAGGTGTCCCTGCCCATGGCAGGGGTGGGACTGGGTGGACTTTGGAGTCCCTTCAGCATCCAAACCATTCCGTGATTCTCTGCAGGTGCATCTGCAGGGAGGCAGAGCTGCCCATGGCTGTGTCTTCTATGGTTACAGCTCCACATGGGAATATCTGCCTGGAGAGCTACTGGAGGTATCTACTGGGTGTGGCTGTGGTTGATTCACAGCAATGCCCAACAGGGGTTGTGGGAACGGCTGAGGGCCCTGGGGGGGGTTGGTCTGGAGAAGAGGAGGCTGAGGGGAGACCTCATCGCTCTCTGCAGCTCCTGGAGAGGAGGGTGGAGTCAGGGGGTTGGGCTCTGCTCCCAAGGAACAAGAGATGGGATGAGAGGAAATGGCCTCAAGTTGCACCAGGGCAGGGTCAGATTGGATTTTGGGGACAATTTATTCACGGAAAGGGTTCTGAGGCCCTGGCAGAGGCTCCCAGAGAGGTGGTGGAGTCCCCATCCCTGGAGGGGTTCAAAAGCCGGGTGGATGAGGTGCTCAGGGATCTGGTTCAGTAGTGGACAGGGACGGTTGGACTCGATGATCTCCAAGGTCTTTTCCAACAAAACAATTCCATGATTCTAAGGGCAGCCGGTGCCCTGTGTGGCATCAGGAGCAGAGGGTACGTCCTGCGAGCTTCAACCGAGTGGTTCCCTCACCCAGCCATTGGCAGCTCGAGCCAGTGCCAACCCAACCCTTGTGGTTTGGTGGGCTCCACCCCAGCACAGCACGAACGCAGGTGCCAGGGCTGCTGCTGGCACAGAGCTGGCACCGTGGACGGTGCTGCTGGCTCTGCACCAGGAGGTACCAGCAGGAAGCGGCAGCCTGGCAGCCTCCACCACAGCCCTGCACTGGTGGGCACCGCTCCAGCCTGGAAGAGACCCGTGGGAGCAGGAGAGAGGGTGGGAAGGAGCAGCCTTGCCCTGCATCAGCAGAGGAGGTGGCCCCATTAAGTCAGGGGAATGCAACATTAATTATTATCATTAATTAATGTCTGATTTCACAGTGCCCCCATGTGCACTCGGCATCTTCCAGCACTGAGCCAGGGGGTCCCTGCCTGGGAAGGTTCCTCTCGCCACTGCAGTCCCGCGTGGGGTCCCAGCATGGCCAGAGCTGGAGACATGCAGGTCCCTCCGTGTCCGTGCCAGGGCTGGGATGGACCTTGTGGGACCCTGAGCATCCATCCAGGTGGGGCTGGGATGCTCCCTGGGCTGGGTGGCCACCCCTGAGGTCACCGGTGGTGGCTTTGCCGTGCACCCCGGTCCATAGAACCACAGAACCACGTGGGTGGAAAAGACCTTGGAGATCATGGAGTCCAACCATCCCTGTACACTACTGAACCAGATCCCTGAGCACCTCATCCACCCGGCTTTTGAACCCCTCCAGGGATGGGGACTCCACCACCTCCCTGGGAGCCTCTGCCAGGGCCTCAGAACCCTTTCTGTGAATAAATTGTCCCCAAAATCCAATCTGACCCTGCCCTGGTGCAACTTGAGGCCATTTCCTCTCATCCCATCCCTTGGGAGCGGAGTCCAACACCCACCTCTCCACCCCCCCACCCCCACCCCCCGCACCCTTGGCTCCACCCTCCTCTCCAGGAGCTGCGGAGAGCCATGAGGTCTCCCCTCAGCCTCCTCTTCTCCAGACCAAACCCCCCCAGGGCCCTCAGCTGCTCCCACAACCCCTGTTCTCCAGACCCTTCCCCAGCTCCGCTCCCTTCTCCAGACGCGCTCCAGCCTCTCCAGGGCTTTCTTGGAGGGAGGGGCCCAACCCTGAGCCCAGTATTCCAGGTGCTGAGTGCAGGGGGACGATCCCTGCCCTGCTCCTGCTGCCACCCCAGGGCTGATCCAAGCCAGGGTGCTGGGGGCCTTCTTGCCCACCTGGGCCAGGCCTAAGCCTCCAACCCCTGGGCACCACCCAGCTGTGTTTACAAACCCCAGGACTCCCCTTTGACCCGGGGCTGCTCTCCAAGCCCTCGTGGTGTGGCTGTGGCCATCCTTGGACTTTGAGCCTCTCAAGGTGTTGCCACCCAGTGCCTCACAGGGGAAGGTGCCCAAGGATGCTCTGGTCCCTGCTTGGCCCCAGCATCCCTCTGGCAGCCTTTGGCCAGGAGAGGTCTGGTTTGACACAGCACGGTTTGGCACAGTATCACCCAGTCTGGCTTGGCTCAGGTTGGTCCAATCCATCTTGGCTTGGTACTGCCCAGCCCTTGACTACCATTGGCTTGGTGCAGTCGACCTTGGCTTGGTCTGGCACGGTCTGGCATGGCTTGGCACAATATGGCTTGGCATTGCATCATCCAGTCTGGCTTGGTTCTCTTCCCCTTGTCCCAGTTCATCCCGGCTTGGCACTGCAGAGCCCTTGACTATGCTTGACCTGGCATCACCCAGTCTCGCTTGGCATGGCATGTCTTGACACAGCACCGCCCAGCCTGGCTTGGTTTGGTTCCATTTATCCCAGTACAGCCCAGCTTGGCACTGCCCAGCCTTTGACTATCCTTGGCTTGGCATCACCCAGCCTGGCTGGGCTTGGCCCAGCAGGGTCTGGCTTGGCACAGCATCACCCAGCCTGGCTTTGCTCAGCTTGGCCCAGTCTTGCCTGGTTCGTCACTGCCCAGCCCTTCACTACGCTTATCTTGGCTCAGTTTGCTTCAGTTTGGTCTGGCTTGGCACGGCATGGCATAGTTTGGCAACGCACAGCACAGCTTGGCATGGCATGGTCTGGCTTGGCAGGGAATAGCTTGGCACATCATGAAACAGCTTGGCATGGCACAGAATGTCTTGGCACTGCACAGCTTGCCATGGCATGGTATGACTTGGCATGGGGAACACAGCCTGGCATAGCACAGCTTGGTCCAGTACAGTCTGTCTTGGCACAGCACAGAATAGCTTGGCACCACGTGGAACAGCTTGGCATGGCTCATCACATCTTGGCACAGCATGGAACAGCATGGCATGGAAAGGCTTGGTATGGCTAAGAACAGCTTGGCACAGCTTGGTCCAATGTGGTGTGGTTTGGCATGGAATGGCTTGGCACGAAACAGCTTGGCACAGCATGGAATGGCTTGGCACAGCATGGCTTGGTCCAGCACAGTCTGGCTTGGCACTGCATGGCACAGCCTGGCATGGCACAGCCTGGCATGGAATGGAATGAAATGGCTTGGCACAGCACAGCACAGTTTGACGTGGCATGGTCTGGCTTGGCATAGAATCGCTTGGCACCGCACAACTTGGCTCAGCACAGTTTGGCATGGCACGGTCTGGCTTGGCACGGCATGGTCCGGCATGGTCTGGCTTGGCTTGGCATGGCATGGCTTGGCATGGCATGGAATGGCATGGCACAGTTTGGCACAGCATGGAACACCTTAGCACAGCACGTCTTGGCATGGTGTGGAATGACTTGGCATGGTGTGGAATAGCTTGGCACGGCACATGAATATTGGGGGCCGCGCCGTGCGGGCGGCGCTAGGACCGCGCGGCGCCGTGCGGGTCGGCGGCGCTAGGACCGCGCGGCTCCCGGTGCTGCGCTGCGCTGTGCGGGCGGGCGGCGCTAGGACCGCGCGGCGCCCGGTGCTGCAGCGGAGGCGGCGGCGCTGCGGGCGGAGGGGGCGGCCTGGCGGGCAGCGCAGCGGCGGCGGCGGCTCCGCACGGCACGGCACGGCGCGCCGGGCCCGCTCCGGCCCAGGTAACGGCACCGCGGGCACGGGGGGGAACCGCGCTCCCCGGGGCCAGGCACACACGCACTCCCCTCGCTTTGGCACCCCCCGCCTTGGCTCGGCTCGGTTCGGCACCACTTCGGCTCGGTTCGACACCGCTCGGTTCGGTTCGGCACCGCTCGGCTCGGTACCGTTCGGCTTGGTTCGGTATCACTCGGCTCGGTCCGGCGCCACTCGGGTCCTTTCGGCTCCGCACGGCTCGGTTCAGTTCGGCTGTGTTCGGCACCACTCGGTTGAGTTCGGCTCCGCTCGGCTGGGTTCGGCTCTGCTCGGTTCTTTTCGCGTGGTTTCGGCTCTGCTCGGCTGGGTTCGGCTCCGCTCGGTTCTGTTCGGGTGGGTTCGGCTCCGCTCGGCTCGGGTTGGGGTTGCTTCGGCTGCGTTCGGGAGGGTTCGGGTGGATTTGGATCTGCTTGGATAGGTTCGGGTGGGTTCGGCTCCATTCGGGTGGGTTCGGTTCTGTTCGGGTTGGTTCGGCTCTATTCGGGTGGCTTCGGCTCCATTCTGCTGCGTTCGGTTCCGTTCGGGTGGGTTCGGCTCCATTCGGGTGGCTTGGGCTCCATTCGGCTCCGTTCGGTTCCGTTCGGGTGGGTTCGGCTCCGTTCGGGTGGGTTCGGCTCCGTTCGGGTGGGTTCGGCTCCGTTCGGGCGGGCTCGGCTCGGCTCCGTTCGGCGCGGCTCGGCTCGGCTCGGCCCGGCGGGGCCGCAGCGCGGAGCAGGAAAACATGGCAGCGGCCGGGCCGCCACCCGCCGGGCCGGGCCCCCCCCTCGCCGCTGCTCCCGGCCCCGCTCGGCGGGCGGAGGGGCGGGGGGGCGGGCGATGGCAGCGCCGGGCCCCGCCGTGTCCTTGAGCGCCGCGCCGGGCGGCTGAAGGGCAGCAAGGGGCCCCGGGCCGCTCCCCGCGACGGGGCTGCCCCGAAGTGCGGGGTTGGGCACCGAAACGGGGCCCGAGGGGTCGGATGGGCAGGGGGCTCCGGGGGAGGGGGGGGGGGCTCCGTGCCGCCGGGGCTGCCGGCCCGTGCCCTGCACCCTGCCTGCTGCTCCCTCCCTGCCTGCTCCTTGCCCGCTGCTTCCCGCTCCCTGCCTGCTCCCTTTGCACTGATCCTGTTCCCTGCACCCTGCTCCCTGCCTGCTGCTCCCTCCCTGCCTGCCGCTTCCCCGCTGCCTTCCTGCTCCTGGCCTGCTGCGTCCTCCTGCCTGCTCCCTTTCCACTGCTTCCCGCTCCCTGCCTGCTCCCTGCCTTCTGATTCCCCCCTGCCTGCTCCCTTTCCACTGATTCCTGCTCCCTGCCATCCTGGCCTGCTCCTTGCCTGTTGCTTCCCACTGCCTGCCTGCTCCCTTCCTACTGATTCCCGCTCTCTGCCTGCTCCCTGCCTGCTTCTTGCCCACTGATTCCCGTTCCCTGCACCCTGCCTCTTCCCTGCCTACTGCTTCCCGCTGCTTCCAGCTCCCTACCTGCTCCTGGCCTGCTCCTTGCCTGTTGCTTCCCCCTCCCTGCCTGCTCCCTTTCCACTGCTTCCTGCCTTCTGATTCCCACTACCTGTTCCCTGCCTGCTCCCTTTCGACTGATTCCTGTTCCCTGCCATCCTGCCCGCTGCTTCCCAGTGCCTGCCCCCTGCCTGCTCCCTTTCCACTGCTTCCTGCTCCCTGCCTGCTGCTCCTTACCCGCTCCCTGCCATCCCACCTGATCACTGCCTGCTGCCTTTTCACTGTTTCCCACTCCCTACCTGCTGCTTCCCACTCCTTGCTTGCTCCCTACCTCCTGCCTCCTCGCCTGCTCCCTGCCTGACTCTTACCTGCTGCTTCCTGCCACCTCCTGCCTGCTCCCTGCCAGTTCCTTGCCCGCTGCTGTCTGCTCCTGGCCCTCTCCCTGCGCGGTCCCTGCCCGCATTCTGCCTCCTGCCTGCTCCCTTTCTACTGCTTCCTGCTCCCTACTCCCTGCCTGCTCCTTGCCTATCCCTTCCCACTCCCTTTTCCCTGCCTGCTCCTTCTCCCTGCCTGCCTGCTCCTGGCCTGCTGCTTCCCACTCCCTGCCTGCTGCTCCCCACTCCCTGCCTGCTCCTTGCCCGCTCCCTGCCCACAACCTGTTCCCTGCCTGCTTTCATTTTCCTCCTGCCGGCTCCTTGCCTTCTCCCTTCTCCCTGCCCACTCCCTGCCTGCTCCGAGCCCACTGCTGCCCGCTCCCTGCCCACTCCCTGCCCACTCCTCCCCAGCCTCCTCCTCCTCCCTGGGCCGCCCGCTCGCCTCCCCCTTCCCTCCCTCTCTCTTTTCCTCCCCCCCCTCATTTTCGAGTGCCCCGTGTGTGCGAACCTGTGGGCACATGAAATTTTCCTCTTTGCTCAGTTCCTCTTTCTTTATTTCTTCCCTTTGTGTGACGTCGCCGGTGTCACCACGGGATTGGTGTTCACTGCTCGCAGTGCTGCGCCGACAGCGCGCCTGCGACGCCGAGCGCCCGCATCCTGCCCGCCTCTGCGCCCCTCGCCCGAGGGGTCCGGATGGGGAGCCCCGCAGCGGCTCCTCTGGCACAAATCCCTCGAAGCCGGTGGGGGAGTCAGATGCTGTCGTACCCGGCGGCTGCTCCCGGCAGCTCCCGCGCCTGCACGGGCCTTGTGTGCTGAGTCAGCTCGAAACTTCCTAGCGGGAGCCTCTTTCCGTGACGCGCAGCGCCCGCCGCCTCTCGAGGAAAGGTGGGATGCTGCCACTTGCACCGGAGCTGCAGCACTGGCTGTGTCCGTGACTGCTGAGCATGGGGGACCTCTGTGCCTCAAATCCACCTCCGCTTCGCCGCCCTTCAGGTGGTGGTGGCGGTTTTCGAGGGGTATTTTTAGGACGGCACATCTGCACCTCCCTGCCTGTCCCGGGCAGGCTGTGCCGGTAGCGAGCATGCGGCACCGTGCTGCAGCCCAAGGGAGAGTGCGTGGGCTTGCAGGTAACCGCCGGCACGCGCCTGCGTGTGCCCAGGATGAGCGTGTGCCAGGCGTACGCGTGCCCGGTGGCGAAGCAGGAGGAGCCGGTGCTGCTCGGGGCATGCGGTTTTGCAGGGTTGGAGCTGTCATCTGCTTTCCAGGGCCCGCTCGCCCTCGAGGCTGCGAGGGATTTGGACACCACGTGACCTCCTGCCGTGGCGGTGCAGGGCAAGGGCTGCGCCGGGGCAGCTCGCCCGACTTGGCACCCAAGGCAGGGAGCACCCATCCCGTTTCCCTCGCCGCGGGGCTCGGCAGGCGCAGGACGGCGCTGCCGGTTGGGCCTGTTCCCGCGGTTAACCGCCCTTGCCAGTTCAAAGCCTGTACCTGCTGGCTGGTTTGGATCACCCCGGCTCCCCCAGCCCCGTTCCCTGCCAGCTGGAGCCCTTCTGCAGTGCCCGCGGCTCTGCCAGCGGAGCCACTCGCTCACCGGAACCGCAGCATCCTCCGGCCTGGTTTTCCCCTGGATGAGCCGAGTGCATCCTGCTCCTCGGCTCTCCACGACGCAGCGTTCGCAGAGCTCTGGGAGCTCGGCTGCGGCTCCTCCATCCAGCCCCAGCCCTGGGTGCTGCTCCTGCCTTGCAGGATAGGGCCCAGTTTGGATCTGCAGCCGGTGCTTCAATTTGTGCATGGCCTGGCTGAACAGCGCGGGGCTGCACATTGATCCTGGGGTGCAGTGGGGTGCTGTGCATTGATCCTGGGGTGCACTGGGGTGCTGTGCATTGATCCTGGGGCGCAGCGGGGCTGTGCATTGATCCTGGGGTGCAGCGCAGGGCTGTGCATTGATCCTGGGGTGCACTGGGGTGCTGTGCATCGCTCCCTGGGGCGCAGCGGGGCTGTGCATTGATCCTGGGGTGCAGCGCAGGGCTGTGCATTGGTCCTGGGATGCACTGGGGTGCTGTGCATCACTCCCTGGGGTGTAGCAGTGCTGTGCATTGATCCCGGGGTGCACTGGGGTGCTGTGCATTGATCCCGGGGTGTAGTGAGGTGCTGTCCATTGATCCTGGGGCACAACGCTGGGCTGTGCATTGTTCTTGGGGTGCAATGGTGCTGTGCATTGATCCTGGGATGTAGTGGGGTGCTATGTATTGATCCTGGGGTGCAGCACAGGGCTGTGCATTGGTCCTGGGGCGCAGTGTGTTAATCCTGGGGCGCAGCGCGGCGTTGGTTTGGTCCCCCCCAAACCCCTGCAGGATGCACCCCTCCAGCAACTGCCGCGTCCCTGCTCACCTCCCGCCCCCCAATATTTTCCTCCTGGGTTCTCATCCCGAAGGAATGAGGTTCATGGTTTGGCACAACCCCGTCGGAAGTGACCGCCGGGGACTGGGGGTCTTGGGATTGCGGGGGGGAGGGGACGACAACACCCACCCTGTGCCCGATGGCACCCGTGTTGCAGAAGGGGGGTTCTGGGGTGGGGGGTGATGCCCACCCTGTCCCCAGTTGCACCCACATCGCAGAGGGGGGGGTTATGAGTTCGGAGGGGGGATGCCCAGTTGCCCCCGTGTTGCAGAGGGGGTGTTCTGGTTTGGGGTGGTGATACCCACCCTGTCCTCAGTTGCACCCTCGTTGCAAAGTGGAGGTTCTGGGGATGCCCACCCTGTCCCCAACTGCACCCACGCTTGCAGAGTGTGCGTGGGGAGGGTCTTTGGTTGGGGTGAACCCCCCCCCCCCCACCTCCCGTGAGTCAGGGCCGGGGAGGGGGGTGTTGACTGACTCACGGCCGCAGCTCCCAGCCCCTCTGAGTCAATCCTGAACTTCAGCCCCCGGTGCTGGGATGGAGAAGGAGGAGGAGGAGGAGCGGTGGTGGCAGTGACTCAAAAGTGACACCAACAATAATAATAGGCTGCGGCACTCGTCACGCGTTTGGCCGGGGTCCCTCGTGGGTCCCCAACGCCTTTCGGCGTTGGGGACCCACGAGGGACCCCGGCCAAACCCCCCTGAGCGTCACCACACACGTGGGGTCACCTCAGGACATCACCTGGAGGGGGGACACTGCAGTGAGGGTGGCACAGGGACCTCCTAAAATGGCTGGTTGGGTTCATCCGGCTGCGTCGCGGCACCCGGCGAAGTCTTTAAATCTGCAAAATATTGTGGATTTTAGGGTTGGGGTTTTTTTTATGTTTCTTTTGGGGTTTGGTTGGGAGGTTTTTTTTTTGGATTTTGGCTTTTTTTTCATCTTGGGTTCTCCCATCCCTTGAACATGTCTCATCCATCCATCCCAGGTAACCTACTTCGTGACGCGTGGGGTTGGCGATGCCGAGGTGTCCCCCCCTCGACTGCTCCCTGGAAAGTCAAGCCAAGCCTTTAAATTGGGAACCAAGAGTGATTTGGGGGGGGGGACACGAACACACCTGGTGAATCCCCCACCTGGGCACTCGGCTCCATCCTCATCACCAACCTCTGGTGGTGGCCAAAGGGGTTGGATGATGCTCTCGGTTGCCTAAAGGTGGTGCCACCCCATCCTTGGCTGGGTAAGAACGCGGTGGGAGCGATGCTGGGGGGGTTCATCACCACCGTAGCCCCCACCTTCACCCCCTCCCCGTGGAGAGGGGGGGTTTTGGCCAAGCTGGGGGTGGAGGGGAGGGAGGTGGCTTTCTTTGGCTTCGCTTCCCCCCGGGGTTGCCGCGGGGTTTCTGCGCAGCCCAACTATTTTTAGAGCCTTCGGAGCCCATCTTGGCTGGAAGGGGCACGGGAAATGCGCCCGCTCGGCCTCTGCCCGGCGGGCACCGGGGGTACCGGGGGGGGGATGTGGCTGTGTGACGGGGAATGCTGGGGGGACCCGGCTTTGGGCAGTGCTGGAGCCGGATTTTAGGGGTGGGGGCTGTACTGGGGATGCCAGGACCCCCCCAGTGCTGCTGGGTCAGGGGTGTCGGGGAGCAACTGGGGGTGCCAGGGCTGCCAGAACCCCCAGTGCCATTGGGTCGGGGTGCAACTGGGTGTGCCAAGGATGCCAGCACGCCACTGCCATTGGGTTGGGATGTCGGGGTGCAACTGGGGGTGCCAGGGCTGCCAGCACCCCCAGTGCTGCTTGGTCGGGGTTTTGGGGTGCAACTGGGGGTGCCAGGGCTGCCAGCACCCTCAGTGCCACTGGGTCAATGTGTTGGGGTGCAGCTGGGGGTGCCAGGGTGTAACTGGGGGTGCCAGGGCTGCCAGCACCCCCAGTACGGTAGTATTGGTGTGCCAGGGATGCTGGGGGGACCCCAGTTTGGGGGGTGCTGGAGCTGGTTTTTAGGGGTGGGGGCTGTACAGTGGATGCCAGGACCCCCCAGTGCTGCTGGGTTGAGGTGTTGAAGTGCAACTGGGGGTGACAAGGATGCCAGCACCCCACTGCCATTGGGTTGGGTTGTTGGGGTGCAACTGGGGGTGCCAGGGCTGCCAGCACTCTCAGTGCTGCTTGGTCGGGGTGTCGGGTGCAACTGGGGGTGCCAAGGATGTCAGCACCCCCAGTGCTACTTGGTCGGGGTGTTGGGGTGCAACTGGGGGTGTCGGGGCTGCCAGCACCCTCAGTGCTGCTGGATTGGGGTGTCCTGGTGTAACTGGGGGTGCCGGAGCTGCCAGCACCCCCAGTGCTGCTTGGTCGGGGTGTTGGGGTGCAACTGGTGGTGCCAGGGCTGCCAGCACCCCCAGTGCCATTGGGTCAGGATGCTGGGGTGCAGCTGGGAGTGCCAGGTCTGCCAGGACCCTCAGTGCCACTGGGTCAGTGTGTTGGGGTGCCAGGGCACAAGTGGTGCCAGGGCTGCCAGCACCCCCAGTATGGTAGTATTGGTGTGCCAGGGATGCTGGGGGGACCCCAGTTTGGGGGGTGCTGGAGCTGGTTTTTAGGGGTGGGGGCTGTACAGTGGATGCCAGGACCCCCAGTGCTGCTGGGTTGGGGTGTCGGGATGCAACTGGTGGTGCCAAGGATGCCAGCACCCTCAGTACCAACGGGTCAGAATGCTGGGGTGCAGCTGGGGGTGCCAGGGCTGCCAGGACCCCCAGTGCCATTGGGTCGGGGTGCAACTGGGGATGCCAAGGATGCCAGCACCCCACTGCCATTGGATTGGGATGTCGGGGTGCAACTGGGGGTGCTAGGGCTGCCAGCACCCCCAGTGTTGCTTGGTCGGGGTGTTGGGGTGCAGCTGGGGGTGCCAGGGTGTAACTGGGGGTGCCAGGGCACAACTGGGGGTGCCAGAGCTGCCAGCACCCCCAGTACGGTAGTATTGGTGTGCCAGGGATGCTGGGGGGACCCCAGTTTGGGGGGTGCTGGAGCTGTTTTTTAGGGGTGGAGGCTGTACTGGGGATGCCATGACCCCCAGTGCTGTTCAGTCAGGATGTTGGGGTGCAGCTGGTGGTGCCAGGGCTGCCAGCACTGCCAGGGCTGCCAGCACCCCCAGTGCTGCTGGGTTGGGGTGTTGGGGTACAACTAGTGGTGCCAAGGGTGCCAGCACTCCCAGTGCCATTGGGTCAGGATATTGGGGTGCAGCTGGGGGTGCCAGGACCCCCAGTGCCACTGGGTCAGTATGTTGGGGTGCTGCTGGGGTTACCATGACTGCCAGGATCCCCAGTGCCATTGGGTCATGATGTTGGGGTGTAACTAAGGGTGCCAGGGCTGCCAACACCCCCAGTGCCGAGCAGTGTGCGTGGTGCTGGTGGCATCAGCTGCAAGTTGGGTGCCCGAAGTGGTGGTGTGGGGGTTCTGGGGGTACAGGATGCTGGGGGTGTTGGGTGCTTGTGGTGCGGGGGTGCTGAGGGTACTGGGTGCTGGGGGTGCTGGGAGTGCAGGGTCCCAGGGTGCTGGGGGTGCTGCAGCTAAAGGGTGTTGGGGTTGCAGGGTGCTGGGGGTGCTCAGGTTGTGGGGTGCTGAGAATGCAGGGTGCTGAGGGTGTAGGGTGCTGGGGGTGTGGGGTGATTGGGTTGCTGGGGCTGCTGGGGTGCTGATGGTGCAGAGTGCTGAGAGTGCAGGATGTTGGGGTGCTGGGGGTGCGGGATGCTGGGTGCTGAGGGTGCTCGGGGTGCAGGGTGCTGAGTGTGCAGGGTGCTGGGGATGGGGCTACCCCCGGGGCTCCCCGATTTGGGGGAGGAGAGGGGTGGGGAAGCCCTTCCCTGGCTCCCACCAGTGGGGCACCATCCTGCACCCCACACCCCCAGCTTGCACCCAGCACCTCCAGCCCTTATCGTGCACCCCCAGCTCTCATCCTGCACCCCCAGCTTTCAGCCCGCAACCAGCACCCCCAGTCTTCACTCAGCAGCCCCAGAGTTCATCCTGGACCCCCAGTCCTCATCCTGCACCCAGCGCTCCCCTGCATCCCGTGCATCCCATCCCACCCCCTTTCCCGTACCCCCTATCGTGCACCCCAGGTCCCATTCTGCCCCCTCCACCTGTTCTGCTTCCCGCATCCAGCACCCCCAGCCCTCATCCTGCACCCCACCCTCCAGTCTGAGCCCTGCACCCCCTGTCTGCACCCCCCAACACACACATCCTCCCCCGCCCACCCCTCCCGCACCCCATCCCACCCCCCTGCCCACATCGTGCACCCCCCACCCCCGCACCCCATCCCACCCCCCTGTCCACCCCCCCACCCACATCGTACACCCCGCACCCCCCTTCCCAACCCCCACCACCCCAGCCCTGTCGGTGATGCCATCCCGGGGAGAGGAGACCCCCCTCCCCGCAGCCCTCTTGCCCCCCCTCGCCCCCTCCCCGCAGCCTCCCACCCCCCCCCGCCCCCCCCCCCCGGCAGCCCCCCCTGCCCCCCCCCCCCGCCCGCCGGGCTGCGGCTGGAAAG
Organism: Dromococcyx pavoninus; assembly: GCA_033558185.1. Taxonomy (NCBI): domain Eukaryota; kingdom Metazoa; phylum Chordata; class Aves; order Cuculiformes; family Neomorphidae; genus Dromococcyx; species Dromococcyx pavoninus. The sequence goes on along the minus strand of JAUMJL010001232.1, from coordinate 43,406 downwards.
CTCTAGAAACGGCTCTGCCCGGAGCCAGACAGCGGGCACGGCGGCTGCGCCACGGCAACGGGGTGGGGGGGCTGCACCCTCACCTGCACCCCCAGCCTTCACCCTGCACCTCCAGAATTCATCCAGCACCCCCAGAATTCATCCTACACCTCCAGCTCTCAGCCCGCACCCAGCACCCCCAGCCCTCATCCTGCACCCAGCACCCCCCGCCTGCACCCTGCACTCCCCTACATCCCCTACACCCCATCCCACCCCCATCCCGTGCTCCCCAATCCTGCACCCCCAGGTCCCATTCTGCCCCTTGCACCCCAAACCTGCAGCCCCCTGCACCTCCAGCCTGCACCCCCCAACCTGCATCCCCAATATGCACCCTGTACCCCCGCTTGTGCCCCCAGCCTGCACCCCAAAATTGCACCCCCAACCTGCAACCCCAGTGTGCACCCTGCACCCCAAACCTGCACCCCCAACTTGCACTTCAATTTGCACCCCACTTGCACTCCAAACCCTACAGCCTAAACCTGCATCCCCTACCCTGCGCCCCCAACTTGCACCCCTAACCTGCACCCCCAAGACTGGAACAACAAACTTGCACCCCAAACCTGCACCCCCAACCTTCAACCTGCAGCCCCACTTGCACCCCAAGCCTGCAGCCCCATCCCCAACCTGCACCCCACACCTGCACTCTACGCCCTAAATCCCACTGCACCCCATATCTGCCCCCAACCTGCCCCCCCCAACCTGCCCTCCAAACCCCAGGCCCTGCAGCCACAGCAACCGGGGGGGCTGCTGCACCCCAAGCTTCAACCTGCACCCCCAGCTGCACCCCAAAGCCTGCAACCATAGCAACAGGTGCAGGGCTGCTGAACCCTCAACCTGCACCCCAAACACTGCACCCTGCACCCCAAACCCTGCCGCCATAGCAACAGGTGTGGGGCTGCCGAAACACAAACCTCACTGCACCCCAAACCTTACACCCCCCTGCACCCCAAACCCTGCAGCCATAGCAACAGGTGGGGGGTGCCAAACCCCACTGCACCCCAAACCTGCACCCTGTAGCCCACAATCTGCAGCCATAGCAACAGGTGTGGGGCTGCTGACCCGACTCCTGCACCCCACTGCACCCCAAACCCTGCAGCCATAGCAACAGGTGTGGGGCTGCTGAACCCCAAATCCCACTGCACCCCAGTTCCCAAACTCACTCTACCCCAAACATACACCCCAAACCCTGTACCCTGCACCCAAAGCCTGCACCCTGCACCCTGAACCTGCACCCCAAACCCTGCAGCCATGGCAACAGTTGTGGGGCTCTTGAAATCCACATAACGCACCCCACAAAATGAACCCTGCACCCCACAGAATGCTCCCTGTACCCTACACCCAGCACCCCTCACCCTGCACCCACACCCTGCACCACACAGAATGCACCCAGCACCCCTCACCCTGCACCCACACCTTGCACCCCACAGAATGCTCCCTGTACCCTTCACCCTGCACCCCACAGAATGCTTCCTGCACTCCTCACTCTGCACCCCACAGAATGCACCCCTCACCATGCACCCACAGAATGCACCCAGCACCCCTAACCCTGCACCCCACAGAATGCTCCCTGTAACCCCCACCCTACACCCACACCCTGCACCCCACAGAATGCACCCCTCACCCTGCACCCCAGAGAATGCCCCCTGCACCCCTCCCCTTGCACCCCTCACCCCTCACCCTGCATCCCACAGAATGCCCCCCTCACCCTGCACCCCTCGCCCTGCACCCCACAGAATGCCCCCTGCACCCGTGCCCCACAGCCGTGGCTCGCGCTGGCGTCAGGTGATGGGGGAGCCTCGTGCCCAGCCCACCCGAGTCAAGGTTGGGGCGCGTTAATGATCGCCCAGGGCGTGGCGCGAGGGGCGGTGGGAGCAGGACCCTTCCCTCACCCAGCCCTCTCTGTGCCCCCAGGAAGGCTCCAGGTGCGCAGCGGGCCGCGGGGGCCGCGGGACCCCCTCCTCGGCGCAGAGAGTGGGCGCAGCGGGGGCCGCGGTGGTGCTGAAGAGGCGGCGGCCGCAGGCGCCCACCCTCACCCCCCACGATGCCGTCCGGTGGCAGCCTCGACGCCAGCGGCGCCGCGCCCGACCGCGATGCGCTCGACACGCACAAGGTAGGCGCCCCCGGCCCTCCCCAGCGCGCCACGGTCGGCCCCGTCGTGTCGTGGCCATCGTCATCGCGTCATGGCTGTCCCCTTGGCACCATGGCCATCCCCATTGTGCCATGGCTGTCCCCATCGCCATGGCCATCCGCTTTGTGCCATGGCCATCATTATTGTCATCGCGTCATGGCCATCCCCTTGGCACCGTGGCCATCCCTATCGTGCCATGGCCGTCCGCTTAGTGCCGTGGCCATTATCATCGTGCAGTGGTTGTCCCCATCATGCCATGGCCGTCCCCGTCACACCGTGGCCATCGTCATCGCGCCATGGCTGTCCCCATCACGCCATGGTTGTCCCCTTTGCGCTGTGGCCATCATCATTGTGCTGTGGTTGTCCCCATCACGCCATGGCCATCGTCCTCGTGTCGTGGTCGTCCCCATTGTGCTGTGGTTGTCCCTAGTGTGCCATGGTGGTCCCCGTCATGCCATGACGATCATCATCGTGCCAAGGCTGTCCCCATTGTGCCATGGTTGTCTCTATTGTGCCAGGGTCATCCCCGTTGCTCTGTGGCCATCATCATTGTGTCATGGCCGTCCCTATCATGCCATGGCCATCATCGTTGCACCGTGGCTGTCCCCATTGCACCATGGTTGTCCCCATCATGCCATGGTCCTTCCCATTGTGCCATAACAATCGCCATCCCGCCATGACTGTCCCCATCGTGTCAGCCCCTCCTGGTGACCTCTGCCAGAGGAGGGACCCCAATTCCTGGTGCTCCCTGGTGTCCCCTGGACGCACCAAGCCATTGTGACTCCTGCCAGTGCCACCAAAGTCATTGCTCTCCCTGTGGAAAGGAGCATCATCCCAGCTCCTGGCCTGGTCAAGGTGTGACACCAGGACTTGGTGGCCAACTAGACATGGTCCTGATGCCGGGTTGGGGTCATTTGAGTTCCTCCATCGCCGTCTAAGGGTGGTGAACCCCCACACCAATGCTTCCATCCTCCACCCATTGGTCCCGACTGCTGATGGGGCCGTTGGGAAGCGCCGGGACCTTCTCGGCGTGGTTTTTGGGTGGGTGAACCAGGGGTTGGGTGGTCGATCTGGCACGTTCACCCATGGTGGGTGAGACCAGAGCAGGTGCGTGCGTGGGTCACTGGCTCCAGGAGCGAGAGCCAGGTGGCCCCACAGCATGTGGGATGTGGACATGGAAACCCACCACGGAGCAGAGCTGGTGTGGAGAGCGGGATGTGGGAGTGCTGGGAAGAGGTGGAGGGGGGAAACCGGTGTGTGCGGCGCAGCTGGGAGAGCAGGACCCAGTGTTGCTGGTGTTGGTGGCCGTGTGGGCACCGCGAGTGCGCTGCAAGCAGCCCGGCTGGGCACATCCAGGTGGGACCCCACTAGCATCGCCAGCCACACCTGGTGGTCACTGCTGCCACCAGGAGCCACTGACACCCAAAGGCTGCAGCACCACAGGGGTGCAGAGCATCAGAGAATCATCTGGTTGGAGAAGATCTCTGAGATCATTGAGCCCAAATGTCCCTGTACCCTTACTAAAGCCTGTCCCTAAGAAACTCGTCCGCCTGTCTTTTAAACCCCTTCAGGGGTGGAGACTCCACCGCATCCTGGGCAGGATTGTGGTGCATTGCAGGTTCACATGGGTGCAGTGCACTGCAGGACATGGTGCATCTCAGGAGCATGGCAGAATCATAGAACCATGGAATCACTTGACTGGAAAAGACCTTTGAGGTCATTGAGTCCAACCCCACCTGTCCGTGACTGAACCAGATCCCTGAGCACCTCATCCCCCTGGCTTTTGAACCCCTCCAGGGATGGGGACTCCACCACCTCCCTGGGAGCCTCTGACAGGGCCTTAGAACCCCTTCCCTGAGAAATTGTTCCTGATGTCCAATCTGACCCTGCCCTGGCACAACTTGAGGCCATTTCCTCTCATCCCATCCCTTGGGAGCAGAGCCCAGCACCCACCTGGCTCCACCCTCCTCTCCAGGAGCTGCAGAGAGCCATGAGGTCTCCCCTCAGCCTCCTCTTCTCCAGACCAAACCCCCCCAGGGCCCTCAGCCGCTCCCACAACCCCTGTTCTCCAGACCCTTCCCCAGCTCCGCTCCCTTCTCCAGATGCGCTCCAGCCCCTCCAGGGCTTTCTTAGAGTGAGAGGTGCGTTGCAGGGTGCGGTGCGATGCAGGATGTGGTGCATCACAGGAGCATGATTGGTCCCGGGGTCACCATGCGTTGCAGGGTGCAATGCATTGCAGGAGCAAGCTGTGTAGCAGGAGCACAGCACGTTGCGGGAATACGGTGCATTGCAGGAGTGTGATGTGTGGCAGGAGTGCAGTGCATTGCAGGACGTGCTGCGTCTCAAGAGCGCGGTGCAGGGGCACCATGCATTGCAGGAGCGCGCTGCGGTGCAGGATGCGGTGCGTCAGAGGAGCGCAGGACATTGCGGGATGCACTGTGTTGCAGGAATGCAGCCCGTCTCAGGACAGGGTGCCTTGCAGGAGTGCTGTGCATCACAGGATGAGGTGCATCACAGGAGTGTGGTGTGCTGCAGGACGTGGTGCATTCCAGGAGCACGGTGCATTGTGGATGCACCACGCAGCTCCGTGCCCACCCCAGCCCACTGCAAGCAGGGGAGTAGCAGCGCGAGTTACAGGGAGGTCTCTCAGCTCCGAGCAGGCTGCAGGCAGCGAGGGGCTGCAGCACCAGCACCCCTGCACTGGGGCAGGGTGTGTGTGAACCCCCTTTGCACCAGCCCTGCTGCATCCCAGCTCTGCAGGCACCTGCTCTGCTTTTAGGGTGCCAGCTGTGCTGCAAAGGGTGCTGTCATGGACCTCGGCATCTCCATGGGGACCTCCCTGTCCCCCTGCTGCAGGACCAGCTGGGGACCGTGGAGAGACCCCCCTCTGCAGCCCACTCCCATCCTCTTGCATCCAGCATCGGCAGCACCAGCATCCAACCAAAGCCACCGCGTGGTGGGGAGCAGCTGGTGGGACCCAGTGCCAGCAGCTGGGGCAGCACTGGGGGCAAAGGGGTGGATTTTGGGGGGCAACCTGGCTTGAATCAGCCCTGGGTGGCAGCAGGAGCAGGGCAGGGATCATCCCCCTGCACTCAGCACCTGGAATCCTGGGCTCAGGGTTGGGCCCCTCCCTCCAAGAAAGCCCTGGAGGGGCTGAAGCGCGTCTGGAGAAGGGAGCGGAGCTGGGGAAGGGTCTGGAGAAGAGGGGTTGTGGGAGCGGCTGAGGGCCCTGGGGGGGGTTGGTCTGGAGAAGAGGAGACTGAAGGGAGACCTCATGGAGGTTGGAGCCGGGAGGGGAGGGGGGGAGGTGGGGGGGGGGGGTGTCAGGCTCTGATCCTAAGAGATAGGATGAGTGGAAATGGCCTCAAGTTGCACCAGGGCAGGTTTAGATTGGATATGGGGAACAGCTCTTTCATGGAAAGAGTGATAAAACCCTGTCAGAGGTTCGATGTGCCACTTGGGGACAGGGTTTGGTGGTCACAGTGGGGTTGGACTGACGGTTGGGCTGGATGAGCTCGGGGGGGCTTTTCCAACCTCAGTGATTCCACGAAGCGTGGCCTCACCGTGGTGGGGCCACCCCAGCTCCAGGTGGGTCGAGGTGCCACGCCGTGGTTTGGCTCGGTGGGTGCAGCGAAGGGGGCTCCGTGCTGCTCCCCACAAGTGGCTCTGGTGCATGGGAAGGTGCAGGGACTGAGCTGGAGCCGCGACCCTGACGTCACCCTTGGACCTGTCCCAAACCTTCGCACCTGGGGCTGTGCGGGGACGGGGCTCAGCCTGGTGCTGAGCGCCCGCCTGCTGCGATGCTGCCTCTGCTGGCTCGGTCCTGAGGCTGCAGGGCTGGGGGTTGCAGAGCTGGAGGTTGCATGGCTGGGGTTGCATAGCTGGTGGTTGCATGGTTGGCCACTGCAGGGCTGGCAGCTGCACGGTTGGGTTGCAGGGCTGTTGGATGCACTGTTAGGTTGCAGGGCTGGCAGCTGCAGGGCTGTAGGGTTGGGTGTGGTGGGTCTTGCGGTTGCAGGGCTGGTGGCTGCTACTGGTTTGGTGATTGCAGGGCTGGGGGATGCAGTGATGCAGCTACGGGGCTGGCGGCTGCAGGGCTGTGGGGCTGGCAGTTGCAGGGCTGGCAGATGCAGGGCTGCAGCTGTGGGGCTGGTGGATGTGGTGCTGGCAGCTGCGGGGCTGGCAGATGTGGGGCTGGCGGATGTAGGGATGCAGCTGCAGGGCTGGCAGCTACGGGGCTGGCAGATGTGGGGCTGGCGGATGTAGGGATGCAGCTGCAGGGCTGGCAGCTACGGGACTGGTGGCTGTGGTGTTGCTGGCTGCAGGGCTGGCAGTTGCAGGGCTGCAGGACTGGAGGTTGTGGGGCTTACGACTGCAGGGCTGGTAGCTGCGGGGCTGGCGGTTGTGGGGCTGGTGGCTGCGATGTTGCCAGCTGCAGGACAGGTGGTTGCAAAGCTGGTGGAGCTGCAGGGCTGGTGGCTGCAGGACTGGCAGTTGTGGGCCGGGCAGTTGCAGGGCTGGTGTTTGCAGGACTGGTGGCTGTGGAGCTGCAGGGCCGTAGGACTGGGGGCTGCAGGGTTGGCAGTTGCATGGCAGCAGGGCTGGTGGTTGCAGGGCTGTGGGGATGGCAGTTGCAAGGCTAGGAAATGCAGTGCTGGCATTGTGAGGCTGACAGATGCAGGGGTGCAGTTGCCAGGCTGGTGGCTGTGGGGCTGCAGGGCTGCTGGTTGCAGAGTTGCAGGATTGTGAGTCTGGTGCTGCAGGACAGGCAGTTGCAAGGCTGGAGGATGCAGTGATGCGGTTGCAGCATTGGTGGATGTGAGGCTGGCAGCTGTGGGAGTGCAAGGCTGGGGACTGCAGGACTGATGGGTGCAGGGCTGCAGCTGTGGGGATGCGGTTGCAGGGTTGCAGGGCTGTGAGGCTGGTGCTGCAGGACTGGCAGCTGCAGGGTGGGTGGATGCGAGGCTGGCAGCTGCGGAACTGCAGGGCTGGGGGGCTGCAGGGCTGATGGGTGCAGGGATGCAGCTCTGGGGCTGCAGTTGCAGGACTGTGGAGTGCAGGAGTGGTGGGTGCAGGACTGATGGGTGCCGGGATGCAGCTGTGGGGATGCGGTTGCAGGGCTGGTGGATGCAGGCATGCAGCTGCTGGGCTGCGGTTGCAGGGCTGCGGTTGCAGGGCTGGCTGCTGCAGGGTTGCAGCTGCTGTCGGTCTGTCTGGCTGCCAGCCGCATCCCCTCGGCGGCCTCTCCCTCGCCAGCCCCCGCCGGCCTCTCCTCCTTTCCCCCGCTCCCCTCTCCAAGGCCTCTTCCTGCCTCGGCCGCTGCCGCCGGGATCTCGGGGGGCTCAGGTGAATGAGGGGGTGTTGGGGGGTCAAAGCCCTGCAACCCTATGCACGACCTGCATCCTGCAGTGGAGGGGGGCGGGCACAGGGCTGGGGAGGGGGGAACAGGGGAGGGGAGGGGGACACGGGGGTGGGAAGGGAGGCACGGAGCTGGGCAGGGGGGGACAGGGGGATGGGGAGGTGGGATGAGGAGCTGGGGAGGGGGACACGGGGGTGGGAAAGGGACACAGGGGTGGGGAGGGGACGTGAGGGTAGGGAGGGGACCCGGGGGTGGGGAAAGGGGACTAGTTGTTGGGGAGGGGGATATAGGAAGGGAAGGGGGTCACAGGGATGGGGGGGGGGGGGACACGGGACATCCGTGTGTCCCCAGGGCTCTGCATTGCTCCCTCCTGCACCCCCGTGTCCCCAGGGCTCTGCATTGCTCCCCCCTGCTCCCCTGTGTCCACAGAGCTCCCCCCTGCACCCCCGTGTCCCCAGGGCTCTGCATTGTTCCCTCCTGCTCCCCTGTGTCCCCAGAGCTCCCTCCTGCATCCTCGTGTCCCCGGAGCTCCCTCCTGCGTCCCTTTGTGCGATGCTGCAGTGTCTCTGGGGGTGAGGGTTGGTCCCCCCAAGCTGGCTGTGGCAGCGCAGGCTGTGCCAGGGCCGCAGGGGTGCCCAGGGGCTCATGGCACAGTGACGGCAGCGCCCGTCGCACCTCTCCGGCTCTGAGGCATCACCACCCTCACGGTGTCTCTGGCCACGTGGTGTCACCATCCTCACAGCATCACCTTGCTCCTGGTGTCACTGTCCCCACAGCTTCACCATCCCCACAGTGTCACCTCATGGTGTCACGATCCTCATGGCATCACCAACCCCATGGTATCACCATTGCTGTGCATAACTGTCCCCAGGGTGTAGCCGTCTCCATGGTGTAACCATGGCCACAGCATCACTGTCCACATCCCATGGTGTCACCATCGCCATGGCATCACAGTCCTTGTGGTGTAACTGTCCTCACGGTGTAATCATTTTCACGGTGTCAGCAGCCCCACGGAGTCGCTATCCTCACGGCATCACCTTGCTCATTGCAGCGCCATCCCTATGGTGTCACCATCCCTATGGTGTCACCATCCCCAGGGTGTCACCAACCCCACAGTGTCACTGTCCCCATGATGTCACCACCCCCACAGTGTCACTGTCCCCACCGTTTCACCATCTCGATGATGTCACCAACCCCACGGTGTCACCATCCCCACAGTGTCACAGTCCCCGCGCTGTAACCGCTGTCCCCGTTCCCGCTCGTAGGGGGAAGAGGAGCCTGAGGAGACCCCGAGCAAGGAGGAGAAGCCGGAGCCGGGGACGCCCATGAGGAAGGCCGGGCGGCCGGGCCGGAAGCGCAAACACGCGCAGGTGAGGAGCACCTGGGCACCTGCGGCTGCCACGGGCCAAGAGCCACCCCCCCACCCTGGCTAGGGGCCCTGGGACAAAACCCCCCTGGGGTGGGGGAGCAGCAGGGAGGATAAATTCATCCCAGGTGAGGGTGGGGAGGCCCTGGGCCAGGTTTCCCAGAGCAGTGGTGGCTGCCCCATCCCTGGAGGTATTGAAGGCCAGGTCGGATGGGGCTTGGAGCCCCCTGATCCAGTGGGAGGTGTCCCTGGCCATGGCAGGGGGTGGGACTGGGTGGCCTTGGAGGGCTCTTCCCGCTCAAAACAATTCCATCATTCCATGACTCCCTGGTGGCAAAAACACACACATCCTTCAGTCACCAACCATCAACCAGGCCTGGAGATGAATCCAACCACACTCCAGCTCCTCCTCTCCAAGGGGACGTTTGGAGAGCAAGGGGGATCCATCCTGAATGTCATGGAATGGCTTGGTTGGAAAGGACCTCTGAGCTCATCGAGTCCAACCGTACATGTCCATTGCTGAACCAGATCCCTGAGCACCTCATCCACCTGGCTTTTGAACCCCTCCAGAGATGGGGACTCCACCACCTCCCTGGGAGCCTCTGACAGGGCCTGAAGATGTTTTAAGTCAAGAAATTGTTCCTGATACCAATCTGACCCTGCCCTGGTGCAACTTGAGGCCATTCCCTCTCATCCCATCCCTTGGGAGCAGAGCCCAGCCCCCCTGCCTCCACCCTCCACTCCAGGAGCTGCAGAGAGCCATGAGGTCTCCCCTCAGCCTCCTCTTCTCCAGACCAACCCCCCCCAGGGCCCTCAGCCCTCCCACAACCCCTGTTCTCCAGACCCTTCCCCAACTCCGCTCCCTTCTCCAGACGCACTCCAGCCCCTCCAGGGCTTTCTTGGAGTGAGGAGCCCAACCCTGAGCCCAGGATTGGAGGTGCTGAGCACAGGGGGACGATCCTTGCCCTGTTCCTGCTGCCACCCCAGGGCTGAGCCAAGCCAGGGTGCTGGGGGCCTTCTTGCCCCCCTGGGTCACTGCTGCCTCCTGTTCAGCCGCTGTTGAGCAGCACCCCCAGGGCCTTTGCCTTGGGGCAGCTTTCCAGCCACTCTTCCCCAAGCCTGGAGCTGCAGGGGTTGCTGGGACCCAAGGGTAGGACCCGGCACTTGGCCTGGTTGAACCCCATCCCGTTGCCCTTGGCCCATGGATCTAGCCTGACCAGGTCCCTCTGCAGACCCTCCCTTCCTTCAAGCAGATCCACACTCCCACCCAGCTTGGTGTCATTCCCAAACTTGCCCAGGGTTCCCTCGATCCCTTCATCCAGGTCGTTAATAAAGATATTGAACAGTACTGGACCCAGCACTGAGTCCTGGGAACACCACTCGTGAGTGGTTTCCAACTGGTTTTAACTCCGTTTCCCACCACCCTCTGGACCCGTCCATCCAGCCAGTTTTTCACCCAGCAGAGGCTGTGCCCGTCCAGGTCAAGGGCACCGGTTTCTCAATCAGATACTGTGAGAAACGGTGTCAAAGGCTTTACTCCAGTCCAGGTACAGCACATCCACAGCCTTTCCCTCGTCCGTTAACCGAGTAACCTTGTCATAGAAGGAGATGGGGTTGGTCTGGCAGGACCTGCCTTTCATAAACCCATGGTGGATGGCTCTGATCACCCGGCTGTCCTGCCTGTGCTGTGTGATAGCACTCAGGATGTTCTGCTCCATGACCTTCCCTGGTACCGAGGTCACGCTGACAGACCTGGAGTTCCCCAGATCCCCCCTCTGGCCCTTCCTGTAAATGGGAGTCACATTTGCCAGTCTCCAGTCAGCAGCACTTCCCCAGTCAGCCAGGGCTGCTGGGAGATGAGGGAAAGGGGTTTGGTGAGGACCTCTGCCAGTTTCCATAATACTCTTGGGTGGATCCCATCCGGCCCCATAGACTTGTGGACATCCAATTGGCCGAGCAGGTCTCTAACCAAGTCTTCTTGGATCATTGAGGGTTGGTCTTCACAGTCTTCTGGCTCAGGAGGCTTGGAGCGTGGAGAACATCTCACCTTCCTATTAAAGACCGAAACAAAGAAGGTGTTAAGTACATCTGCCTTGTCCTCCTCCTTTGTTACTCCCATTCCCCTTGCATCCAGTAGAGGAGGGAGATTCTCCTTGGTCCTCCTGTTGCTGTTAATATACCTACAGAAACATTTCTTATTATCTTTCACTAAACTGGCCAGTTGAAGTTCCAGTTGGGCTTTAGCCCTTCTCATTTTCTGCCTACATCATCTCACCTGCTCCTTGTAGTCTTCCTGGGAAGCTTGTCCCCTCTTCCAAAGCTCATATATTTTCCTCTTTGTCCTGAGACCAACACAGAGCTCTGTTAAGCCAAGCTGGCCTTTTTCCTCGCCGACTCATTTTACGGCACACGGGGATGGCTCTTGCGCCGACAGAACTTCCTTCTTGAGGAGCATCCAGCCCTCCTGGGCTTCTTTGTCAGTTAGAACCATCTCCCACTGGACTTCATCAAGCAGTTTGAAGTCTGCCCTCTGGAAGTCCCAGGTGTTGGTTTTGCTGACCCCTCTCCTTACTCCTCCAAGAACTGAGAATTCTATCATCTCGTGATCACTGAGCCCCGGGTGTCCTCCAACAGTCACCTCCCCCACGAGGCTCTCCCTGTTCACAAACAGCAGATCCAGTGGGGCACCTTCCCCAGTCGGTTCACTCACCAGTTGTGTTAGGAAGTTATCTTCCACACACTCAATGAACCTCCCAGACTGTTTCCTTTCTGCTGTGTTATACTTCCAGCAGACACCTGGAAGGTTGAAGTCTCCCACAAGAACGAGGGCCAGCGATGGTGAGACTTCTCCCAGTTGCTCGTGGAAGAGCTCCTTGGTCTCCTCGTCCTGGCTGGGCAGCCGATAACAGACTCCCACCACTGTGTCTGACTTACTGGGGGTTCCACTCATTTTAATCCACAAACACCCAACCCCATCGTTCACTTATTTTAGTTCTACACAATCAGAACCTTCTCTAACGCAGAGGGCGACCCCCCCCGCCTCTCTTTCCCAGCCTGTCCCACCTGAAGGGTTTACAGCCACCCATGGCAGCACTTCTCTGGAGCCCCTTTCAGTCCTGGGAGGCTGCTCTAAGGTCTCCCCACAGCCTTCTCTTCTCCAGCCTGAAGAACCCCAACTCTCCCACCCTGTCCTCACACCAGAGGTTCTCCAGCCCTGGGATCATCTCCGTGGCCTCCTCTGGACTCACTCCATCAGCTCCAGGTCCTTCCTGTGCTCAGAACTCCAGAGCTGGACCCAGGGCTCCAGGTGGGGTCTCCCCAGAGCGGAGCCGAGGGGCAGAATCCCCTCCCTCCCCTCTGCTCCCACTCTTTGGGTGCAGCCCAGGAGGCCAGGCTGTGCCAGGCCGTGCCATGTTGTGGTCCTGCCATCGTGGCATAGGACCTGTGATGTCAGGTGGGCCCTTGCTCACACGCTTGATGTCACCATCTCCTGCGCCGATGTCAGGAACACCTCGTCCCTGTGTCCTGGTCCTGAGGTGCCATGGAAACGTGTCCTCTTTGACATGCTGTGGCTTTGTGTCCTGCTCCCTGAGGGTGCTGTGCCCTTGTGTCCTGGTCCTGAGCTGCCGTGGCCTCATGTCCTGCTTTTGAAGGTGCTCTTGTAGCCCTGTCCCACCCCACAGCACCCTGGGATGGTGGAGATGCAAGAGGTGGAACTTGCTCTTTTCAGGATAATGAACATTTGCCCTGAGAATGTCACTGCGTGGTGGAGCCAAGTCCCTCAGGGTCTGGGCTGGGGTCATGGTGGAGCTGTGTCCCTCAGAGTCTGGGCTCTGGTGTTGGTAGAGCCATGTCCCTTGTGGTCTGGGCTCTGGTGTTGGTGGAGCCGAGTCCCTCATGGTATGAGCTGCAGTCCTGGAGAACCCCCTCCTGTCCATGCTGTGGACACAGGGTCCTGGCAGTGGGATGAGGCCGAGGATGGGGACAGGGTGGTGTTGGTCGCCCCACAGTGGTTGCACCACAGGTCCTGGTGGTGCCGGTGACACGTTGGCACCCGAGCGGGGCCTTGTCCCCCCCAGTCTCATCTCCTTGCGCGTCTCCTTGGCAGGTGGACAGCAGCGACACCCCCAAGGAGGTGGCGGCCGCCCCCAAGTGCCCCCCGTCGTGCCCGGGCGCGGCCGAGGCGCTGCCCAACGGCGCCGTGGAGGGGGACAGCGCCCAGTGGAAGGGCACGGAGGAGGGCGCGGGGAGCCCCAAGGAGGACGAGACCGAGAGCCTGCAGGACGGCGAGAGCGGGCACGCCCTGGAGAACGGCCGCTGCACCCCCAAGGAGGGCCTGGATGCCCCGGCCGAGGAGGGTGAGCTGACCCCTTGCGACCCCCAGAAGAAACGCGGGAGGAGGAAACTCCTGGAAGCCGCTGAGAAAAGTAAGAGCTTAGCGTTGAGGGTTCTCCATCCCGTGCACCCCCCCCCGAGGGTCCCGGCTCCCGCAGCTCCCGGAGGAGGAAGGGCCGAGTCCGTCCAGGCCACCTCGTGGGATCTGGGGTGGGAGCAGCCGGTCGGAGGCAGGGACATCCCTGGTGTGCTCATCCCAGAGGGACATCGGTCCTCATCCTGCTTGAAGCAGCCCGTGCTGGTGCCCACGTGGGGTCCTGATCATTGTCCACATGGGGTCCTGGTCATTGTCCTCATGGGGTCCTGCCCTGGTCCATGGCCACCACTGCCACTGCTTGTAGCACTCTGCATGGCCACCCCTGCGTGAGCCGGAGGGGCAGGGTTGGGGCAGGGCTGGGGCTGCTCCAGGGCAGCCCTGGGCACCAGAGCATGCCCACGGTGGCCCAGGGGGGCAAGAAGGCCCCCAGCACCCTGGCTTGGATCAGCCCTGGGGTGGCAGCAGGAGCAGGGCAGGGATCGTCCCCCTGCACTCAGCACCTCCAATCCTGGGCTCAGGGTTGGGCCCCTCCCTCCAAGAAAGCCCTGGAGGGGCTGGAGCGCGTCTGGAGAAGGGAGCGGAGCTGGGGAAGGGTCTGGAGAACAGGGGTTGTGGGAGCGGCTGAGGGCCCTGGGGGGGTTTGGTCTGGAGAAGAGGAGGCTGAGGGGAGACCTCATTGCTCTTGGCAGCTCCTGGAGAGGAGGGTGGAGCCGGGGGGGTTTGGGCTCTACTCCCAAGGGACAAGGGATGAGGGGAAAAGGCCTCAAGTTGTGCCAGGGCAGGGTCAGATTGGATATTGGGAACAATTCCTTCACAGAAAGAGGTGAAGCCCTGTCAGGGGCTCCCAGGGAGGTGGTGGAGTCCCCATCCCTGGAGGTGTTCGAAAGCCGGGTGGATGAGGTGCTCAGGGATCTGATTCAGTAGTGGACAGGGACGGTTGGACTCGATGAGCTCGAAGATCTTTTCCAACCAAGTGATTCCATGATTCTATGAAGCCTCTGGCTGGGATTCAGTTCAGCAGAAAAGGTCCCGGTGTCCACAGAGTGAAGTGTGAGGAACAATGGGATGAGCAGGGCTGGGATGAGGTCAGAGCATCCCCGGTGCAGGGAGCAGCGGGGGCTGGGGGTGCAGATGGCCCTGGGGTGCTGTGCCAACGGCTCCGTGCAGCGCAGGGCGCTGGGTGCAGGAACCAGCAGGAAGGTTCCTGGCCATGTGTTCCCTCAGTGTTGGTGCCATCAGGTCAGGTTCCACCTCCCAGCTGCTGCACCGCTTCCCACATCCTTCCCAGCAGGTGCTTTCCCATCATCTCGAAGCTTCTCCCTGCACCCAGGTGCTGCTCCTGGTGCCCCGGGGATGGTGTTGAAGCTGGGTATTGGGGACCCACTGGGGGAGAAAAGGGGTCCAGGACCCTCCTGTGGGAAAGGTGGGACCCAGGGGAGGGGGGGGCTCAGGATGCACCCATGGGTATTGGGGCCCCAATGGAGGGGAAGGGGGGCTCGGGACCCCTTGGAGGAAAGGGGGGCCCAGGACCCCCCCATGGCCCTGCCCTGGCACCCATCCCTGTCCCCGAGGAGGGTCCTTGGCCCCTCTCCCTTCCTGCCCACCATCCCTCTTCCTACACCGCCGCGACTGGGAACAAGGGGGGCCTTTCTCCTGCTCCAGCTCCCCTGGCCTGGGCCCCCTGCCAAGGACACCTGGGGGGACACCTGGGCCGTGGGGTGGGACCTGGCGGAGCTGGGGACAGTGCCAACACCAGGGCTGGGGGAGAACCCCGATGGGGGGGCTGCAAGGTACCTGGGGAGGGGCTTTTTCCAAGGGCCTGGAGCGATGGGACAAGGGGGAAGGGCTTTAAATTGGGAGGGGGGAAACTGAGATGAGATCCTGGGGAGAAATTCTTAACGATGAGGGTGGGGAGGCCCTGGCTCAGGTTTCCCAGAGTAGTGGTGGCTGCCCCATCCCTGGAGGTGTTGAAGGCCAGGTTGGATGGGGCTTGGAGCCCCCTGATCCAGTGGGAGGTGTCCCTGCCCATGGCAGGGGGTGGGACTGGGTGGGCTTTGAGGTCCCCTCCCATCCAGCCTGTTCGCCCAGCCCATCCGAGGGCTCTCCCGAGCATCCCACATCCCGAGCAGGTTCCTCCTCCTCACCTGGCCCAGCACAGGGCTCAGGACCTGCTCCTGCACCGCTGCCCAAGCACAGCTTAGTGCTCTCCCCCAGTGCCCTTTGGTACCCCTCATTGTCCCCCAGTGTCCACCCAGTGTCTCTTGTTGTCCCCCAGTGCCCTCCCCGGTGACCCTTGGTTCCTCCCCTGTGTCCTGCATGTCCCTTGGTGTCTCATGGTGCCCCCCAGTGTCCCCCCAGTGCCCCCCAATGTCCCTCCAGTGTCTCTTAGTGTCCCTCAGTGCCCTCCCCGGTGACCCTTGGTGCTCCCGCCTCAGTGTCCCCTCATGTCTCTTGGTGTCTCCTGGTGCCTCCCAGTGTCCCCCAGTGCCCCCCTCCCCTAGTGTCCCTCACTGTCCCCTGGTGCCCCCCTCAGTGTCCCGTGGTGTCTGCACCCCCAGAACCCCTTGGGGCTCATGGAGCTTTTCATCCCCAGACCTTGTCAAGGTGCACAGAGGTTGCACCCCCAGACCCTGTTGGGGTGCAAGGTGATTGCACCTCAAGACCCTGTCAGGGTCCATGAGGGTCTGCACCCCCAGACCATGTTGGGGTTCACAGAGGTTGCATCCCCAGACTCTGTTGGGATTCTCAGAGTTCTGCACCCCAGACCCTGTTGGGGTGTAGAGGAGTGGGGTTCATGAAGTTCTGCACCCCCCTGTCGGGGTTCGTGTAGCTTTGCACTCCCAGACCCTGTTGGGGAGCAGGGAGGTTGCACCCCAATCCCTATTGCAGTGGGGTTTGCACCCCCAGACCTTGTTTGGGTTCACAGAGCTTTGCACCCCCAGAACCCCTTGGGGCTCATGGAGCTTTGCACCCCCAGACCATGTCGGGGTTCACAGAGGTCTAAGGGCTCCCCGCTTCCCCTGTCCACTCTGCCCCTACGGGGGCTGCTCCCCTGGGCCCCCAAATTCCCTGCCCCCCCAAACCTGCAGCTGGGATGCAGGGAGGGGGGGTTGGGAGCAGCTGGCTCATCCCAGCATCCCCGGGAGATGGGCACCCTTCTTGGGACTTGGGGGTCCCAGCAGGATTGGGGGGGTCCCATCCAGGCCCCCTTGTTCCCCGGGCTCACAGCTCCTCTCTGTTTTCCGTGCAGGCAAGGAAGAGAAGGAGGAAAACAACTTTGACACCTTGAAAATGGAGGCGAGTGTTGGGGGGCTGCTCTGGGGCACCCCTGGGAGCTGCAGGGTTGGGGTCTCTGGGGGTCCTGAGCTCCATCAGCACCGGGAGCTGCAGGGTTGGGGTCTCTGGGGGGATGGGGGTCCTGTGCCATTGTGTGTTCCCTTGTGCATGTGTCTCTGTGTGAGAGCGTGTGTGCATGGGTGTGTGCTCCTGTCTCTGTGTGTCCGTCTGTGAGTGCCCTTGTGAGTACACATGTGCTCATGTTCATGTGTGTGCTTGTGTGCACGTGTGTGCCTGTGCCCATGGCTGTGCACGTTTATCTGTGTGCACATGCGTGTGTCCGCGTGTGTGTGCACATGTGTCTGTGCCCGTGTGTGTGTGTGTGCCCTTGTGCATGTGCCCGTGTCAGTGTCCATGTGTGTGTGCCCATGTCTATGCCCATGTACGTGTGTCCATGTACGTGTGTCCATGTGTCTGTGGTGACGTGGCTGTGCCCATGTGCGTGTGCCCATGTGCGTGTGCCCGTGTCTATGCCCATGTGGGTGTGTCTGTGTGTCCCTGTGCGTGTGTCTGTGCTCGGTGCGCGTGCCGGTGCCGGTGTGTCCATGTCTGTGCCCCGTGCCGGTGCCGGTGCCGGTGCGCGCACAGCCGTGTTCCCAGCTCTCCGGTGCGTTCTCACGCGTGTGTCCCGCCGCAGGGCTCGCGGGGGCGGCTGCGCGGGGGCCTCGGCTGGGAGTCGAGCCTGCGGCAGCGCCCGATGCAGCGGCACACCTTCCAGGCCGGGGACCCCTACTACATCAGCAAGAGGAAGCGCGACGAGTGGCTGGCGCGGTGGAAGCGAGAGGTACGGCCGGGGGCGGGGGACGGGACACCGGGGGGAGACGGGACCCTGGGGGAGACGGGACACCGAGGGGACAGGACAGCGGGGGAGCGGACGGGACCCTGGGGAGGGGGGGGGGACACCGGGGGGGACGAGACACCGAGGGGACGGGACAGCAGAGGTGGGGGGAACGGGACGCCCGGGGGGGGGGTGTGGACACCGGGAGGGACGGGTCACCGGGGGGACGGGACACAGCGGGGGAGCGGACGAGACCCGGGGGGGGGGCGGACACCGGGGGGACGGGACACCCGTGGGGGGGGATGGACCCTGGGGGACACGGGACACCGAGTGGACGGGACAGCGCGAGATGGGACGGGACCCTGGGGGGGGGGGCGGACACCGGGGGGACGGGACACCGGGGGGGACGGGACATCGAGGGGGGAGCGGGCAACGGGAGGGACGGGACATCGGGGGGCGGGGGAATGGACACCGGGAGGGACGAGACACCGAGAGGGGGAGTGTTGTCGGGGGAGGGATATGGACACCGGGGGGACGGGACACCCGGGGGGGACACGGGACCCTGGGGGAAACGGGACACCGAGGGGACGGGACAGCGGGGGGCGGGACGGGACCCTGGGGGGGTGGGCGGACACCGGGGGGAGACGGGACACCGGGGGAACGGGACCCTGGGCGGGGGGATGGACACCGGGGGGGGGGGGGTGACGGGACACCGACGGGGGTGGAGCCGGGGGGGGGGAATGGACACCAGGGGGGACACGGGACCCTGGGGGGACGGAACGGACGCCGGGGGGGATGGGACGCCGGGGGATGGGGGGGAGGACGGGGAGAGAGGGACACCCCGAGGGGACGGAACACCGCCGGGGGGGGGGGGGGGGCAGGGGACACACCGAGGGAACGGGACACCGCGGGGGGGACGGGACACCGGGAGGGCGGGGACACACACACACCGAGGGGCGGGGACACCGCGGGGAAGGGGGGGACTTCGCAGGGAGGGGGCGGAGACTCCGCGAGGGACGGGGAGGAGTGCGATGTACCGAGCGCTCCGAGCCTGGCGCGGCCTGGGCATCGCTCAGGGACCGGAGGGCAGTTGTGGCAGCGCTCGTTGTGGCATCATCAGTTCTGGCATCGCCAATTCCAACATCGCTCATTCCAGCATCGCCAATTTTGGCGTTGCTAATTCCATCATCACCAGTTCTGGCATCGCTCGTTCTGGCATTGCTCATTCTGGCATCACCAATTCGAGCATTGCCAATTCCAGTATCACTCCATCTGGCATCTCTAATTCTGATATCAATCATCCCAGCATCACCAATTGCAGCATCACCAGTGTTGGCATTGCTAATTCCATCATCACTAATTCTGGCATCGCTCATTCAGTCCTCATCAGTTCTGGCATCACTCATTCCTGCATCACTAGTTACGGCATCATCAGTTCTGGCATCGCCAGTTCCAGTATTGCTCATTCCAACATCGCTCATTCCAGCATCACCAATTCTGGCATCGCCCATTCCATCATTACCAATTCTGGCATCACTCTTTCTGGCATCACCAATTCCAGTATTGCCAATTCCAGTACCACTCATTCTGGCATTGCCAATTCTGGTATCACTCATCCCAGCATCGCCAATTCCGGCATCTCCAATTCTGGCATCACCAATGTTGACATTGCTAATTCCACGATCACCAATTCTGGCATCGCTCATTCTGGCATTGCCAATTCTATCATTATCAGTTCTGGCATCATCAGTTCTGATATTGTTCATTATTGCATCACCAATTCTGGCATCATCAGTTCTGTCATTGCCAATCCCAGGATTGCTCATTTTGGCATTGCTAATTCCATCATCACCAATTCTGGCATCGCACATTCTGGCGTCACCCATTCCAGCATATCCAATTCTGGCTTTGCCAATTCTGGCATCACTCGTTCCGACATTGCCAATTCTGGCATCATCAGTTTTGGCATTGCCAGTTCCAGTGCCGTTTGTTCCAGCATCACTAATTCTGACATCACCAATTCTGGCTTCGCCAATTCCAGCATTGGTTATTCTGGCATCACCAGTTCTCTCATTGCCAATTCTGGCATCGCTCATCCTAACATGACTCATTCCAGCATCACCAGTTCTGGCATTGCCAGTTCCAACATGGCTCATTCTGGCACTGCAAATTTTGGCATTGCTAATTCCATCATCACCAGTTCTGGCATCACTCCTTCTGTCTTTGCCAATTCTGGCATCGCCAATTCTGGCATCACCAATTCCAACATGGCTCATTCTGGCATCGCCAATTTTGGCATCGCTAATTCCAACAGCACCAATTCTGGCATCGCTCGTTCTGTCTTTGCCAATTCCAGCGTCGCCAATTCTGGCATCACCAGTTCTGGTGTCACTCATTCTGGTGTCACTCATTCTGGCATCTGGCACACAGCACGGCTGGCCCGGTGTTGTCAGCAGCATGGTCCTCAGGGATGGGGAATGAATGGAGGTGGGAATGGGAATGGAGATGAGGATGGGAATGGAATGGAGATGGGATGGGGCAGGGGATGGGATGACGGTGGAAAAGGGGATGGGACAGAGGATGGAGATGGAAATAGGGATGGAGATTGTGGATGGGACAGAGACACTGGATGGAGACAGGAATAGGAGGGAGATGGAGATGAGGATGGGCATGGAATGGGGATGGGAATGGGAATAGGAATGGGAATGAGGATGAAGATGAAGATGGGGGTGGGGGTGGGGATGGCAGTGGAGATGGGGATGAGATGAGGATGGGAAAGGTGATGGAGCAGGGGATGGAGATGGGGATGATGATGGCACAAGGACAGAGAATGGGGGTGGGGATGGGGCAGGGACAGCGGATGGACATGCAGATGCAGATGGAGATGGAGATGCAGATAGTGTGGACATGGAAATGGAGATGAAGATTGAAATGGAGATGGTGGTGGGGATGGGAATGGGGATGGAGCTGGCAGAGCCGTGGCCCGAGGGCAGGAGACAGGGTGGGGGATTGTCTGGAGGTACCATCCCGTAAGATCCACCTGATCTCCCTTTAACGACCCTGGATGGGACATTTCCTTCCTGTCCCCACTGCCACCTCCCCCAAGGGCTCTGCCTTCTGGGCTGAACTGGCACCACTGGTTCCACACCAGTGTGGTGGTTCTGAGCTAAACTGGAAGGTGTGGACCCAGCCCAGTGCAGACGATCTGGGCTGAATTGGGAGCTGTGGTCCCACACCAGTGCAGGGAGTTCTGGGCTGAGCTGGGAGCTGTGGTCCCACCCCGGTACAGGCATTCTGGGCT
The DNA here is from genome assembly GCA_033558185.1 of Dromococcyx pavoninus. Taxonomy (NCBI): domain Eukaryota; kingdom Metazoa; phylum Chordata; class Aves; order Cuculiformes; family Neomorphidae; genus Dromococcyx; species Dromococcyx pavoninus. The sequence continues at coordinate 22,667 of JAUMJL010001232.1, read as the reverse complement.
GAACTGGGAGTTGTTGTCCCACCCCGGTGCAGGCATTCTGGGCTGAACTGGGAGTTGTTGTCCCACCTCAGTGCGGGGGGTTCTGGGCTGAACTGGGAGCACTGGTCCCACCCCAGTGCTGTGGGGTCTGGGCTGAACTGAGAGCTGTGATCCCACACCAGTGCAGGGGGCCTTGGCTGAACTAGGAGCTGTAGTCCCACCTCAGTGCAGGGGGGCTTGGCTGAACTGGGAGCTGTGGTCTCACCCCAGTGCAGACGTTCTGGGCTGAACTGGGAGCACTGGTCTCACCCCAGTGCAAGGGGATCTGGGCTGAACTGGGAGCACTGGTCCTACCCCAGTGCAGAGGGGTCTGGGCTAAACTGGGAGCACTGGTCCCTGGGGGAGGGTGGGTCGGGTTCCCGTGCAGGGCGAGGTCCCCCCGGGCGCCCCCGCCCCCCTCCCCGTCCCCCAGCACAAAAGGGGCCGCAGGGAGCCGGGAAGGGGCCGGGACCGGGGGGGAGCGGAGCCGGGAGAGGTGAGAGAGGGGTCCGGGGCGGGTGGCGAACCGAACCGAGCCGAGCGGAGCCGAACTCAGCTGAACAGTGCCGAGTGGCGCCGAACAGAGCCGAGCGGAGCCGAACGAAGTCGAGTCGAGCCGAGCCGAGCTGAGCTTCGGAGTGGACCCGACGCCAGCCCAGCCGAGCCGAGCCAAGTTGCCGAGCGGAGCCGAGCCGTTCGCACCCGAATTGACCCGAGTGGAGCTGAGCGGACCCGGGCCAACCCGAGCTGCCGAGCCGAGCCGACTCGAGCTGCCGAGCTGGACCGAGTGCACCCGAGCGGAGTGGAGCCGAGTGGCTCCGAGTCTTGCCGAGCGGAGCCGAGGTGAGCCGAGTCGAGCCGACCCGAATGGTGCCGAACCGAGCCGAGCGGACCCGAGGTGAGTCGTGACGACCCGAGTGGAGTCGTGGTGAGCCGAGCCGAGCCGAAGTGAACCGAGTCTTTCCGTGCGGGTACGTGCGGACCCGAGTCGAGCCGAGAGGAGCCGAGCGGCTCCGAACTGACCCGAGCGGAGCCAAGCGGCTCTGAGTCTTGCCGAGCCGACCGGAGCCGGACCCGAGTCGACCCGAGCAGAGCCGAGCGGCTCCGAGCCGACTCGAGCAGAGCCAAGTGGCTCCGAGTCTTGCCGAGCCGGGCCGACCCGAGTTGACCCGAGCAGAGCCAAGTGGCTCCGAGTCTTGCCGAGCCGACCCGAGCGGTTCCGAATCTTGCCGAGCAGAGCCGACCCGAGCCGAGGAGAGCCGAGCGGAGCCGATCCCCGCCGCGCTGCCCCTCTCCCGCAGCCAACCAGCCGGGCCGGGAGGCACCATGTGACCCGGGGATCCCAGACAAAGAGCCCGCCGGGGCTGCCCCGCGGGCCGCGCCGCTCGGATCGGGGCGGATCGGTTCAGTTCCGCTCGGATCGGTTCGGATCAGTTCGTCTCCTTTCGGCTCGGTTCGGCTCCGCTCGGATCGGTTGGGCAACTCGGCTGAGTTCGGCTCAAGTCGGTTCCGCTCGGCTCCACTCGGTTGAGTTCGGCTCGGTTCGGCTCCTTTCGGCTCGGTTCGGGAGCTCGGCTTGGCGACTCGGCTCAGTTAAGCTCGGCCCAGGTCGCTGCTCTGGCCAGCCCGCATGGGTAAGTAGCCATTGCAGGGAGGGCGGCTCAGCCTGGCTCGGCTCGGCTCGGCTCAGGTTAGCTCAGCTAAGGTCTCAAAGGCTCAGCTCAGACTGGCTCAACTCGTCTGGGCTCAGTTCAGCCCGGGTCAGTTGTACTAGGCTCAGCCTGGCTTGGCTGAGTTCAGCTTGGCTCATCTTAGCTCAGCTTAGCTCTGCTAGGCTCAGCCTGACTTTGCTCAACTCGGCTTAGTTCAGTTCTGTAAGGCTCAGTCTGACTTGTCTCAGCTTGGCCCAGCTTGGCTGGGCTCAGCTCAGCTCAGTTTGGCTCGGCTCGGAACAGCCCAGCTCAGGTCTGCTAGGCTCAGCCTGGCTCGACTCAGTTCTGGCTCATCTCAGCTCGGCTCAGCTCAGTTTGGCTGAGCTCAGCATTGCTCAGCTTGGCTCAGTTCCAGCTCGGCCCTTCTTGTTGCAGTTCAGCTCAGTTTCCAGCTCTGCTTAGTTCAGCTTGACTCAGCTCGGCCTGGTGCTGTTTTGGCTTGGCCTACCTCAACTTGGCTTAGCTCAACTCACCATAGATCAGCCTGGTTCAGGTCTGCTTGGCTTGGCCTGGCCTGGTTCAGCTTGGCCCAGCTTAACTCAGCTCGGCTCAGCCTTGCTCAGTTCCAGTTTGGGTCAGCTTGTATCAGCCTGGCTCAGGTCTACTCAGCTCAACCTGGCTTGGCTCAACTCAGTTTGGCTCGACTTGGCTTAGCTTAGCCCAGATCAGTTCATCTCAGTTTGACTTGACTCAGCCCAGTTCAGCTCAGCCTAGCTTAGCTCATCTCAGCTCAACTTAGTTTGGCTCGGCTCAGCTCGGTTTAGCTCGACTCATCTCAGTTTTGCTAGACTTGGCTCAGCTCGGCTCGACATGGCCCAGCTCAGCACAGCACAGCCCAGTGTAGGGTGTTCTGGGCTGAACTGGGAGCAGTGGTCCCAGCACAGTGTAGTGGTTTTGGGTTGAACTGGGAGCACTGGTGCCACTCCAGTATAGGATGTTCTGAGCTGAACTGGGAGCACTGGTCCCACCGCAGTGCAGGTGGTTCTGGGCCGTACTGGGAGCACTGGTCCCATCCCAGTATAGGGGGCTGGGCCGTACTGGGAGCACTGGTGCCAGCGCCGCTGTCCCGCAGGCGGAGAAGAAGGCCAAGGTGATCGCCGTGATGAACGTGGTGGAAGAGCCCCCTCGGGCTGACCCGCAGAAGGAGGAGGACACCACCCCCCCCGCATCCCAGCAGCCCACGGACCCCGCGTCCCCCAGCGTGGCCACCACCCCAGAGCCCGCCGTGGCCGACGCCGGCGAGAAGAACGCGTCCAAGTCGGGCGACGACGAACCCGAGTACGAGGTGAGGGCTGGGACGGTTGGCGGTGGGGCCGGGGGTTCCATGGGGTGGAAGAGGTCCATGGGGTGGGAGAGGTCCATGGGGTTGGAGGGTCCATGGGGCTGGAGGGTTCCGTGGTGTGGGAGAGTCCCATGGGTTTGGGGGTCTCATGGGGTTAAAGGTTCCATGGGTTGAGAGATTCCGTGGGTTGGTGGTTTCCATGGATCATGGGGTTCCACGGGGTTGGGAGGTCTCATGGCGTTAGGACATTCCATGGGCTGGGACGTCCCATGGGATTGGGGGTCCCATGGGGTTGGGGGTTACAGGGATTGGGAGGTCTCATGGGGTTTGGGGGTCCCATGGGGTTGGGGGTTACAGGGATTGGGAGGTCTCATGGGGTTTGGAGGATCCATGGGGTTAGAGGTTTCCATGGGTTTGGAGAATCCGTGGGGCTGGGGGCGTTCCTTGGGTTCGGATGTTCCACGGGTGGTGCCCCCGGCCCCTGACACACCCCTCACCCCGGTGTCCTCTTGACACAGGACGGGCGCGGGTTTGGCATCGGGGAGCTGGTCTGGGGCAAACTGCGCGGCTTCTCCTGGTGGCCGGGGCGCATCGTGTCCTGGTGGATGACCGGGCGGAGCCGGGCGGCCGAGGGCACCCGCTGGGTGATGTGGTTTGGAGACGGCAAGTTCTCGGTGGTGAGTGGCACCAGGGGGGGGCACCCGGGCACCCTCCCCTCGCCAAGGTGCCGCTGGCGGCCTGGGCTCACCGGCCGGGTCCTCCAGGTGTGCGTGGAGAAGCTGCTGCCCCTCAGCTCCTTCGCCAGCGCCTTCCACCAGGCCACCTACAACAAGCAGCCCATGTACCGCAAGGCCATCTACGAGGTGCTGCAGGTGAGGGGGCACCGGGCACGGGGGGGCACCGGCAGCAGGTGAGGGGGGTACCAGGCAAGGGGGGGCAGCGGCAGCAGCTGAGGAGGCACCAGGCAACGGGGGGCAGCGGCTCTAGGTGAGGGGGTACCGGGTACAGGGGGTACAGGGGGGGCACCCGCAGCAGGTGAGGGAGTATCAGGCAGGGGGGCAGTGGTGGCAGGTGAGGGGGCACTGGGCACAGGGGTGGGGGCACTGGCTTCAGGTGAGGGGCACTGGGGGGGGGGCGCACCGGCAGCAGGTGAGGGGGCACCAGAGGCGAGGGGAGGAACAGCAGCTGCAGGTGAGGGGGCACCAGGAAAGGGGGGGACAGCGGCTGTGAAGGGGCACTGGCTGCAGGTGAGGGGACACCATCTGTGCCCTGACTCCGGCTGCAGGGTGGCACTGGCTGCAGGGTGGCACCAGCTGTGCATTGGCACTGCCTGCAGGGTGGCTCTGGGTGCAGGGTTGCACCAGTCCTGGTTGCGGGTTGGCACCGGTCGTGTGCTGGCACTGGTCCCCAGTCCCAGGAGGTCCTGGACCACATCAGTGCCCCCTCTCCATCCTGCCAGGATCTGGCCCTGCCTCCCCTCCCGTGCCCGGGTGGGGTGCACCAGACACCTCCCAACGGGTAGGGGGGACCCTGAGGGGGCTCTTATCCCAGCCAGGGGCAGCTGGGGGGGAGTTTGGGAGTCCCTGGGGCATTGGGTCTTGGGGGGCCCTGGATTCTGGGTCTCCGGGCAGCGGTGGGAGGTGTTGGGGGATTCTTCGGGGAGCTCTGGCCATGGGCCCTTGGCGGTGCCAGGGATGGGTTCCCCTGGCAAGTTTGGGTGGGTGATGACAGGACCAGTCCTGATCAATATCTTTGTCAATAATCTGGATGAGGGGATCGAGGGCACCCAGAGCAAATTTGGGGATGGCACCAAGCTGGGTGGGAGTGTTTGATCCAGGCTGGATCCATGGGCTGGAGGGCAGGAAGGGTCTGCAGAGGGACCTGGCCAGGCTGGATCCATGGGCCAAGGCCAACGGGATGGGGTTCAACTAGGCCAAGTGCCGGGTCCTGCCCTTGGGTCCCAGCAACCCCTGCAGCTCCAGGCTTGGGGAAGAGTGGCTGGAAAGCCCTGGGAGTCCTGCTTGACAGCGGCTGAACAGGAGGCAGCAGTGGGCCCGGGGGGGTGGGGTGGGGGGGGGTGTTGGGCTCTGCTCCCAAGGGATGGGATGAGAGGAAATGGCCTCAAGTTGTGCCAGGACAGGGTCAGATTGGACATCAGGAACAATTCCTCAGGGAAAGGGTTCTCAGGCCCTGTCAGAGGCTCCCACAGAGGTGGTGGAGACCCCATCCCTGGAGGGGTTTAAAAATCGGAGGTGCTCAGGGATCTGGTTCAGTAGTGGTCAGGGGTGGTTGGATTCAGTGACCTCCAAGGTCTTTTCCAACCAGGTGATTATATGATTCCATAACCGTGGTTCTCCTGGCAGGTGGCGAGCAGCAGAGCTGGGAAGATCTTCCCAGCGTGCCCCGAGAACGATGAGACGGACACCTCCAAGGTGGTGGAGATCCAGAACAAGCAGATGATCGAGTGGGCCTTGGGTGGCTTCCAACCCTCTGGCCCCAAGGGGTTGGAACCCCCAGAAGGTGAGCAGGGAGAAGCCATCGGAGGTCCCTCAGCATCATCCGTCAGCTCTCGCATCTCTGGGGTGGTGTGGGGCTGGGTGGAGGAAGCACCGTGGGGCTGGTAGGTCCTGATCTGGTGATGGGACCTGATGTCCTTGCAGAGGAGCGAAATCCCTACAAAGAAGTTTACACGGAGATGTGGGTCGAGCCCGAAGCAGCCGCCTATGCACCTCCCCCACCCGCCAAGAAACCCAGGAAAAGCACAACCCAGGAGAAGCCCAAGGTCAAGGAAATCATCGACGAGCGCACCCGAGGTACCTCCACCATGTGCCCACCCTTTATCCATGGGGATTCGCTTGGCCAGGACCCTTCTTGGGCTCCAGAAACCAAGGGTGTCCTGGGCTGCTCCCAGAGCAGTGGGACCAGAGGGGAGGGAGGGGGTTCTGCCCCACCTGGAGCCCTGGGTCCAGCTCTGGAGTCCTGAGCACAAGAAGGACCTGGAATTCTTGGAGTGAGTCCAGAGAAGGAGATGATCCGAGGGCTGGAGAACCTCTGGTGTGAGGACAGGGTGGGAGAGTTGGGGTTGTTCAGGCTGGAGAGGAGAAGAGAAGGCTGTGGGGAGCCCTTAGAGCAGCCTCCCAGGACTGAAAGGGGCTCCAGGAAAGATGGGGAGGGACTCTGGATCAGGGAGTGCATGGACAGGATGAGGGGAAGGGTTTGGAGCTGGAAGAGGGGAGATTGAGATGAAATCTTGGGGAGAAATGTTTTGGTATGAGGGTGGGGATCCCCTGTCCCAGGTTTCCCAGAGCAGTGGTGGCTGCCCCATCCCTGGAGGTGTTGAAGGCCAGGTTGGATGGGGCTTGGAGCCCCCTGATCCAGTGGGAGGTGTCCCTGCCCATGGCAGGGGGTGGGACTGGATTGGCTTTGAGGTCCCTTCCAAATCCATTCCATGATTCCATGATCAGTAGAGCCTGCGTCGCCGTTGGGGAGGGGAAAACCACTCTGGGCCAGGTCCCCTTCTCCACTGGGAACTGGAGGGGACCTGGCTGTGGTCTTACTGACAAAATCCCCCACCCTGACCTCCCCCCTCTCCTTTCCCAGAGAGACTCGTGTACGAGGTTCGGCAGAAGTGCAGGAATATCGAAGGTGAGCGTGGGACGGCCCCAGGGCTGGGACAGCACCTCCTGCTCTGGGTGGAGGATCCCTCCCTGCCCTGGCACCCATTTTCTGGGAGCAGAAATGGCTTGGAGGGGCTCAGAGGGTGCTCAGAGGGACTTGTCCCACCCCTCAGCCCCGCTGCAGCCGTGCTGTGCCGGTGGCTTTGTGCTTGGTGGCGGCGGGGACCCCAGGGCCACCACCCAGGGTTGGGGGCGTCACCAGCATGGGAAGGGCTTCAGCAGGGGGGCTTTTGGGGGGCCTGTTCCCAGGGATTGGTGCAAGTCCTGGTGGTGCTATCAGCTTGGGGCCAGTGAGGAGCTCTGCCTCCTCCTGGCTTGGGGGCAAAGCCGATGTCATCCAGACATGAGCCCTGTGTCCAGTTGTGGAATCCCCAACGTTAGAAGGAGATGGAGCTGTTGGAGTGAGTCCAGAGGAGGCCACAGAGATGATCCCAGGGCTGGAGAACCTCTGGTGTGAGGACAGGGTGGGAGAATTGGGGTTGTTCAGCCTGGAGAGGAAAAGGCTGTGGGTAGACCTTAGAGCAGCCTCCCAGGACTGAAAGGGGCTCCAGGAAAGCTGGGGAGGGGCTTTTTCCAAGGGCCTGAAGTGATGGGATGAGGGGAAACGGCTTTAAATTGGAAGGGGGAGATTGAGTTTGGACATTGGGAAGAAATTCTTCAGGATGAGGGTGGGGAGGCCCTGGGCCAGGTTTCCCAGAGCAGTGGTGGCTGCCCCATCCCTGGAGGTGTTGAAGGCCAGGTTGGATGGGGCTTGGAGCCCCCTGATCCAATGGGAGGTGTCCCTGCCCAGGGCAGGGGCTGAGACTGGATGGGCTCTGAGGTCCCTTCCAACCCAAACCATTTCATGATTCCACGAGGTTGGGTGTTTGTGACGGGGGGTGCCGGCAGGACATGGCTCTGGATTTGGCATCTCCCCATGTACTGGGCTCACCCTGGGGGTGCCACCTCCCTCTCCTGCCCTTCCTCCCCCAGACATCTGCATCTCCTGCGGGAGCCTCAACGTCACCCTGGAGCACCCCCTCTTCATCGGAGGAATGTGCCAAAACTGCAAGGTACGGCCCCGGGAGCAGCCAGGTGTCCCCCCACACCCTAAAAACACCTCCCATCCTGGAGCTGCTCCGGAATCCAGCCTGGTGGCCGCATTCACACCTTGGTTCTCCTCCAGAACTGCTTCCTGGAGTGCGCCTACCAGTACGACGATGATGGTTACCAGTCCTACTGCACCATCTGCTGCGGTGGCCGCGAGGTGCTCATGTGCGGCAACAACAACTGCTGCAGGTCTGGGGCCTTGGGCTGCCAAGGCCGTGGCGATGCCACGGCCCTGAAAGGAGCTTGATTCCTGCTTTGGCACTGGGAGGGTTTGGTGTTGGTGCTGGGGAGGTTTCGGTGATGCCACGGTCCTCATTTGAGGTTGGGAGGGTTTGGGTGGTGTCGCGGTCCTAGTGTGAGGTTGGATGGTTTGGGTGATGCCCCAGCCCTGGTGTGGGGCTGGGAGGGTTTGGTGTTGGTGCTGGGCAGGTTTGGGTGATGCCCTGGTCCTCATTTGAGACTGGGAGGGTTGTGGTGATGCCGCAGTCCTGATGTATGTGATTCTGGGGAGGTTTGGGTGTTGCCCTGGTCCTGGTGTGGGACCTGGGATGTTTTGGTGGTGTCCCAGTCTTAGTATGGTGCAGGGGTGGTTTTGGTGATGCCCCAGTCCTGGTCTGGCACTGGGAGGGTTTGGTGATGCCCTGGTCCTCATTTCAGGCTGGGAGGGTGGTGGTGATTCCCCGGTCCTGGTGTAGTTCTGGAGAGTTTTGGTTGATGCCCTGGTCCTGGTGTTGGTTGGGAAGGTTTCGATGATGCTCTGGTCCTGGTGTGGTTCTGGGGAGGTCTGGATGATGTCGTGGTCCTGGAAGTGGGTTGAGGAGGTTTGATTGATGCCACAGTCCTGGTGTGGTTCTGGGGAGGTTTTGATGTTGCACCAGTCCTGGTGTGGGGTTGGGAGGGTTGTGGTGATGCCCCAGTGGTGATTTGGGAATGCAGTGATGCCAGGACCCCCAGGCCCAGCCCCGACCCCAGCTCCCACCTCCTTCACCCAGGTGCTTCTGCGTGGAGTGTGTGGACCTGCTGGTGGGCCCGGGGGCGGCGCAGGCGGCCATCAAGGAGGACCCCTGGAACTGCTACATGTGCGGGCACAAGGGGGTCTACGGGCTGCTGCGGCGCCGCGAGGACTGGCCCTCGCGCCTCCAGATGTTCTTCGCCAACAACCACGACCAGGAGTTTGTGAGTGACCCACACACACCACCCCCTCTTCCCCCTCTGGCGCCCTCGGAGAACCATGGAATCACTGAGGTTGGAAGGGACCTCCGAGCTCATCCAGGCCAACCCCACTGTGACCACCAAACCCTGTCCCCAAGTGCCACGGCCACATGATTTATGAACCCCTTCAGGGATGGGGACTCCACCCCTGCCCTGGAAGCCTCTGCCAGGGCTTCACCACTCTTTCCGTGAGGGAATTGTTCCCAAGGTCCAAACTGAACCTCCCCTGGTGCAGCTTGAGGTTGTTTCCTCTCATCCCTTGTTCCTTGGGAGAGGAGACCAACCCCCACCTGGCTCCAGTCTCCTTTCCAGGAGCTGCGGAGAGCGATGGGGATCACTGAGGTTGGGAAGGACCTCCGAGCTCATCCAGCCAAACCCCACCATGACGACCAAACCCTGTCCTTAAGCACCAGATCCACAGGGTTTTTGAACCCCTCCAGGGATGGGGACTCCACCCCTGCCCTGGGAGCCTCTGCCAGGGCTTCACCACTCTTTCCATGAGGGAATTGTTCCCAAGGTCCAAACTGAACCTCCCCTGGTGCGACTTGAGGGCGTTTCCTCTCATCCCATCCTTTGTTCTTTGGGGACCCCCCCGGCTCCACCCTCCTCTCCAGGAGCTGCAGAGAGTGATGAGGTCTCCCCTCAGCCTTCTCTTCTCCAGACCAAACCCCCCCCCAGGTTCCTCGGCTGCTCCCTGGAGGACTTTGTGCTCCAGAAGCCTTTATCCCCCCTCCTGATGCCCCCCTCTGCCTTCCAGGACCCACCAAAGGTCTACCCGCCGGTGCCAGCCGAGAAGAGGAAGCCCATCCGGGTGCTCTCGCTCTTTGACGGCATTGCCACAGGTTGGGGGATAGGGGGGGTTCATGGTCCAGCACTGGGGAGTGGGGGGGGGTCCTGCCTGCACCCCACAACCACCCAGTGTTGGGGTGCTGTCGGGGTGGGGTGGGAGGATCGTGTCACGGGGGTGCTGGGAGGGACAGAGGGGACCATGATCTAGGCATGCTGATGCTGCTGAGGTGGGATGAGTTGGAACTGGGGGGCAGAATCCAGGGATGTTGGTATTGCTGGGATGGGGTAGGATGGGTTGGGACTGGGGGAATACGATCCAGGGATGTTGGTGCTGCTGGGGTGGGATGGGTTGGAATGGGGGGACCAGGATTCAGGGATGCCGGTGCTGCCAAAACAGGGTGGATCAGGATGAAGGGGCCATGGTGTGGGTGCTGATGCTGCTGGGTGGGATCAGTTGAGACTGGGCAGCCCAGGATCCAGGGATGCTGGTGTTGCTGGAGTGGATTGGGTTGTGAGTGGAGGGCTCAGGATCCATGGATGTTGTTGGTGGGATGGGTTGGGATGGGGGGACCAGGATCCAGGAATGCTTCTGCTGCCAAGGGGGAATGAGTCAGGATGAAGGGGCCATGGTTCAGAGATGCTGGTGCTGCTGAGGTGGGATGGGTTTGGACTGGGCAGCCAGGATCCAGGGATGCTGGTGCTCCTGGGGTGGGATGGGTCAAGATCAGGGAGCCGGGATGAAGGGATGCTGATGCTGCCGGGATGGGATTGCTTGGGATTGGGAGTGCCAGGATGCTGGTGGTGCTGAGTGGGATGGGTTGGGATTGTGGGGGCCAGGATCCAGGGATGCTGGTGGGATGGATCAGGACCAGGACCAGGGGCTCCATCCCCTATCCTGGGCTCACCCCACCCCTGCTCCCCTCAGGCCTCCTGGTGCTGAAGGACCTGGGCATCCAGGTGGATCGCTACATCGCCTCCGAAGTGTGCGAGGACTCCATCACCGTGGGCATGGTGAGACACCAGGGCAAGATCATGTACGTCGGGGATGTCCGGAATGTCACCCAGAAACACGTACGTCCTGCTGGCTGCCCCCATCCCTGCAGGAATCCCCCCCAAACCTCTCCATCCTGTGTCCCCAGGATGGGTCTGGTCCCTTGTCCTCATCTCCCCGTGTGCATCTCCCCTGCGTCCAGGCGTCCCCTGAGTGTCCAGGTATCTCCCAAGTGTCTGGGCATCCCCCTGAATGTCCTGGTGTCCTCCCAGCTGTCTGGGCATCTCTGAAGTGTCTGGGCATCTCTTGAGAGTCCAGGTGTCCCCCTGTGTGTCCAGGCATCTCCCAAATGTCTGGGCATCCCCCCAAGTTTCCAGGCATTGTCCAGGTGTCCTCCAAATGTCCAGGCATCCCCTGAGCCATCCAGTTATCCTCCGAGCATCCAAGGCATCTCTGAAGTGTCTGGGTATCTCTTGAGTGTCCAGGTGTCCCCCCAGTGTCCAGGTATCCGCTGAGCATCCAGGCATCCCCCCAAGTGTCCAGACATCTCCTGTGTGTCTAGGTGTCCCTCCAAGTGTCCAGGCATCCCCTTGACTATCCTGGTGTCCCCCTCCAAGTTTCCAGGCATCCCCTGAGCATCCAGGCCCACCACAGGTGTCTGGGCAGCACCCCGCGCCCGGCTCACCATGGGTTCTCCCTCTTGCAGATACAGGAATGGGGTCCCTTCGACCTGGTGATCGGGGGCAGCCCCTGCAACGACCTCTCCATCGTCAATCCGGCCAGGAAGGGGCTCTACGGTAGGTGACTCCCCGCCTGGCTGGGCTTGGTGCCCCCCACCATCTCCCACCACCTCCCACCACCAGGTTGGGCTTGGTGCCCCCCACCAGCTCCCCCCACCATCTCTCACCACCAGGATGGGGTTGGTGCCCATCACCAGGCTGGGCGTGGTGCCCGCCATCTCTCATCACCACCTCCCACCACCACGTTGGGGTGGTGCCCCCTACCAGCTCCCATCACCAGCTCCCACCACCACTTTGGAGTTGGTGCCCACCACCACGCTGGAGTTGGAGCCCACCACCAGCTCCCACCACCACGCTGGGGTTGGTGCCCACCACCATCTCCCACCACCACGTTGGAGTTGGAGCCCACCACTGGCTCCCAACACCACGCTGGGGTTGGTGCCCACCACCACCTGCCACCACCACCTCCCACTACCTCGTTGGGCTTGGTGCCCACCACCATCTCCCACCACCACTTTGGAGTTGGTGCCCACCAACCACATCCCACCATCACGTTGGGCTTGGTGCCCACCACCATCTCCCACCACCCCCTCCCACCACCAGGCTGGGCTTGGTGCCCCCACCGTCTCCCACGGCCGTTCCGGTGCCGCTGACACCGGTCCCTCTCCCTCTCTCTCCCCCCAGAGGGCACCGGGCGGCTCTTCTTCGAGTTCTACCGCCTCCTCCACGAAGCGCGGCCCAAGGAGGGCGACGACCGGCCCTTCTTCTGGCTCTTTGAGAACGTGGTGGCCATGGGGGTGAGCGACAAGAGGGACATCTCACGCTTCCTGGAGGTGAGTGGTGGCACCTTCCTGCTCTCTGGACGCGGCAGCAGCTGCCGAGCGTGTGGTGACCCCTCTCCCTCTCGTCCTTCCCGCAGTCCAACCCCGTCATGATCGATGCCAAAGAGGTGTCTGCGGCGCACAGGGCGCGGTACTTCTGGGGGAACCTTCCTGGGATGAACAGGTTGGTGAGAACCCTCGTTCCAGAGCCGTTCCTGCCGTGGTTCTGTATCCCTCTGCTCCAGGGTGGGTCCTTCATGGAATCATAGAATCTTCTGGTTGGAAAAGACCTCGGAGGTCATTGAGTCCAACCGAACCCATCTTCTGCTAAACCATGTCCTTCAAAAACTCATCTTCCCCACCTCAGATGTGGCTCTAGGGGGGGGTCTCCTCTCCAGAGGGGCTCTGGGTGACAACACAACCCAGGAGGGTCAGAGAACCTCCCTTAGGAGGTCACACTGGGAGAGATGGGGTTGTTCAGCCCGTGGGAAGGGCTTGGAAGGGGGGAACTTCTGGAGGGTCTATCCCTATGTCCCCAAGGATGGTGGTGTCAGCAGTTTGGGGCCAGTGAGGAAGCACCACTCCCTGGCTTGGGGGGGGTGAGGCCGATGTCACCCAGAACCTGAATGTGACCTGGAGCTGCTGGAACAGGTCCAGAGGAGGCCACAGGGATGATCCAAGGGCTGGAGAACCTCTGGTGTGAGGACAGGGTGGGAGAGTTGGGGTTGTTCAGCCTGGAGAGGAGAAGACTGTGGGGAGACCTTAGAGCAGCCTCCCAGGACTGAAAGGGGCTCCAGGAAAGCCGGGGAGGGGCTTTTTCCAAGGGCCTGGAGTGATGGGATGAGGGGGGATGGCTTTAAATTCGAAGGGGGGAGATTGAGATTGAACATTGGGAAGAAATTCTTCAGGATGAGGATGGGGAGGCCCTGGCCCAGGTTTCCCAGAGCAGTGGTGGCTGCCCCATGCCTGGAGGTGTTCAAGGCCAGGTTGGACAGGGCTTGGAGCCCCCTGATCCAGTGGGAGGTGTCCCTGCCCATGGCAGGGGGTAAGTCTGGATGGGCTTTGAGGTCCCTTCCAACCCAAACCCCTTCCATGATTTTATGAAAAGCCTGGAGTGGTGGCTCCCATGGTCGTCTCCATGCCCAGTGATGCTCCCCAAACCTCAGAGAGCTTCCCTGTGCACACCAGATCTCTGTCCTCCAGGCCACTGGCGTCCACGGTCAACGACAAGCTGGAGCTGCAGGAGTGCCTGGAGCACGGCAGGATAGCAAAGGTCAGCCAGGAACAGGAGGTGCTGCCATTGGGGTGGGGACAGCGCGGCCGAGGGAGTGGTGGAATCCCTGGATGTTCCCAGCCATCCCTGGTGGTCCCAGGCTGCAGGAAAAGGTGTCCCATGAAGGTGGTGGTGGGGTCCCCAGGACATGCACAGCTATCCCTGGTGGTCCCAGACTGCTTGGGCTGCAGGAAACGGTGTCCCATGAGGGTGGCAGAGGGATGCGGTGATGGCACCAGCACCCTGGGGATGGGAGTCATGGATCCGGCGCTGGGGTGGACGCGCAGGTGGGTTCCATCCCAGCTTCTCCTGTGCCTCTTTGCAGTTCAGCAAGGTGCGAACCATCACCACTCGCTCCAACTCCATCAAGCAAGGCAAAGACCAGCATTTCCCCGTCTTCATGAATGAGAAGGAGGACATCCTGTGGTGCACAGAGATGGAGAGGTAGGAGGTGGGACAACCGGCAGCGCCGCGTCCTCCAGGGCTGGTGTCCAACCAGCAGCACGTCTGGAGAAGGGAGCGGAGCTGGGGAAGGGTCTGGAGAACAGGGGTTGTGGGAGCAGCTGAGGGCCCGGGGGGGGGGGGTTTGGTCTGGAGAAGAGGAGGCTGAGGGGAGACCTCATGGCTCTCTGCAGCTCCTGGAGAGGAGGGTGGAGCCAGGGGGGTTGGGCTCTGCTCCCAAGGGATGGGAAGATAGGAAATGACCTCAAGTTGCCCCAGGGCAGGGTCAGATTGGACATCAGGAACAATTCCTTCACTGAAAGGGTTCTCAGCCCTGGCAGAGGCTCCCAGGGAGGTGGTGGAGTCCCCATTCCTGGAGGGCTTGGTAGATGCTGGCTGAGGTGCTCAGGTGTTAAGTAGTGGACAGGTAGGGTTGGACTGGATGATCTCCAAGGTCTTTTCTAACCAGATGATTCTCTGATCCTGTGATCCTAGGATCCTATGATTCTATGATTTTATGGTTCTATGATTCTCTTGATTCTGTGATTCTGTGATTCTCTTGTCCTATGATGCTCTGATCCTATGATCCGATGATTCTCTCATTCTATGATTCTATAATCCTATGATTCTATGATTCTGTGGTTCTCTGATACGATCCTCTGATTCTGTGATCCTCTGATTCTCTGGTCCTATAATTTTGTGATTCTCTTGATCCTGTGAGCCTGTGATCCTATGATCTGTGATTTTATCATTCTCTGATCCTATGAGCCTCTGATTCTCTGATCCTGTGTTTCTATGATTTTATGATCCTGTGATGCTATGATTCTATGATCCTTGGATTTTCTGATCCTCTGATCCAATGATTCTCTGATCCAATGACTCTCTGATCCTCTGATCCACCTCTGATCCACCTCTGACCCTCTGATCCAGTGACCCTCTGATCCAGTGACCCTCTGATCCTCTGACCCAGTGATCCCGTGGTTCTCTGGTTGTGTGATCTCTGAGCGTGTCCCCTCCCGGTTGTCCCGCAGGGTCTTCGGGTTCCCGGTGCACTACACCGACGTCTCCAACATGAGCCGCCTGGCCCGGCAGAGACTGCTCGGCAGATCCTGGAGCGTCCCGGTGATCCGCCACCTCTTTGCTCCCCTGAAGGAATACTTCGCCTGCGTTTAAAGTAAAAAAAAAAACCAAGAGAGAGCCGAGAGGAGGAACTGGTGAACACGGAGTGAGTCAGAAACAACAACAACAAAAAAAACCCATCCACGCCAAGAGAAGTGAAAAACCACGGGATGAGAGAGAAGAGTCAGCACCCAGGAAAAGAGAGACGGGATTTCGCAGCCCGACGGGAACCCGGCACAGGTCTCCCTGAGCAAAAGGGGTTGGTGTCCTCTCCTGAATTTCCCAATATTCAGCTTTTACCCTACTGAAAACAACAGCAAAACAACAAGAAAAAAAAACAACAAAAACCCACCAAAACCGAAACAACAACAAAAAAAAGAGCAAACAAAAAGGAAAAGAAAA
Source organism: Dromococcyx pavoninus (assembly GCA_033558185.1). Taxonomy (NCBI): domain Eukaryota; kingdom Metazoa; phylum Chordata; class Aves; order Cuculiformes; family Neomorphidae; genus Dromococcyx; species Dromococcyx pavoninus. The sequence continues at coordinate 7,101 of JAUMJL010001232.1, read as the reverse complement.
ATCAAACAAAACAAAACCAATTTTATCGGGGGGTGGGGGGGGTGGTGTTAAATTGTTTTATTTTCTGCTCTTTTCTGGCTGGGTTTTTTTTCCATTGGTTTGGTTTCTGCTGCTCAGAGCGAGCGGGCGATGACGGCGATCGCCAGCTCCGCTCTCGCAGGAGGGGAAACCTGGAGCAAACCAAAGCCCAGCTGGAAGAGAGCCCGGGAGGTGAAGGATATCGACCTTAAAACAAAACAAAACAAAACAAAACCGCCGCCGCCCGCTCCGCCCGCGCCGCCGCCGGCACCGAGCCCTGGGGAAGGGACCGGCTCCGCAGCGCCCAGCGACTGAGCCTCGCTCTTCCCGTAATTCCACCAGCACCGTCTTACTGGTGATAAAGGAGCCAAGTGGCAAGGGAAGCCGAAACACACACACAGCCACCACCACACACACCTTTTCTACAGTATTTTTTGGGTGCCTACCACACAGGAAAACCTTGAAGAAAGCAAATCCTAGAAGCCGCTGTTACCTCTTGTTTACAGTTTATATATATATGATAGATATGAGATATAGATATATATATATATAAAAGGTACTGTTACTACTGTACAACCTGACTTCATAATGGTGCTTTTAAACAGCGGGGTGAGTCGAGACATCAGCTTCCAAGTTGCCTTACGTGCCGGGCCTTGTTTTTCCTTTCCGAGCGAGCGGCGCGGCAGTCGGGCCGGGGGGCGGCGGCGGCCGGGCGGGAAGCGAAGCGGGAAGCGTCTCCATCCCGAAGTCATGCAATAACCTTTTTTTTTTTTTCTTCTCTCTTCTGTCCTAAATGAAACAAAAAAAAGGAGAAATGGAAAAAAAAAACCAAGAAAAAAAACAAAGAAACAAAAAAACCAAGGGAACGCCTCCCTCGGCAGTGACCGCGACCGCCCCCCTCCGCCCTCGTCCTCCCGCGCCGCGCACAAACGTACTGGTGCTCTTCTGTGTACGTGGCGTTGCCGGCCCTGGTCGGTGCTGGCTGGTGTCCCGTCCCACCCCCCGTCCCATCCCGTTACCCCAACTCCCCGGTGCTGTGAATGGGGCTCTGGGCCGGATGCTGCGGCAGTGCAGAGGTGGCAGGGACATGGGAAAGGGTGCTGAGCGCAGGGCGGAGCGGCGCCGGGGCGCTGCTGGCACGGATGGTTGTGGGTCACCCCCCGGACCCTGGTGCTACATCTGAGGGGACGGGGTTGGTTGGCAGGAGGGTGATGCCCCGGTGAGCCAGGATGGGACACTGGGGCAGCTCGGAGCATCGCTCCGTTATCCCAGTGTGGGCTCCAAGCATCTCTCTGTTGTCCCAGTGCGGGTTTGGAGCATCGCTCTGTTCTCTTGGCGTGGCTTTGGAGCATCACTTTGTTGTCCTGGCTTGGCTCGGAGCATCACGAGCTCGGAGCATCACTCCGTTACCCCGGCACAGGTTTGGAGCATCACTCCGTTATCCTGGCTTGGCTTGGAACATCTCTGTTGTCCTGGTGTGGGCTCGGAGCATCACTCTGTTCTCCCAGTGTGACTCAGAGCACCATTCTGTTGTCTTGGTGTGGGCTTGGAGCATCACTCCTTTGTCCCAGCATGGGGTCTGGAGCATCACTCCGTTACCCCAGCGTGGGCTTGGAGCATCACTCCCATTGTTCTGGTGTGGGTTTGGAGCATCACTCTGTTGTCTTGGCGTGGCTCGGAGCAACGGGGGTGGCACCCGTACCCCTTCCTGGGTTGATGGGTGCCCACAAGGTGCAGGGGGGCGGGCAGGCAGCCTGGGGTCCGGGGCGTTGGCAATGTGGAGCCGTGGTGCGGTGCAGGCAGGATGCGGGCAGGTGCTGGCATTGCTGAGGATGGTGCTACTTGTCTGGCAGCTGTGAGTGGCGCGGGTGCCCAACCGGGGGGCGGCCGGATCCTGTGCCCGGTGCTGGAGCGGAGAGGCTCCGGCAGGGGGCAGGGAGTGGTGCTATGGCACGGGTGGGGGGCAGAAGCCCCCCGTCGCCGTCTCTTCTCTAACTGTGAAAGGTGCTGGGGCGCCGGGGGCCGCTCGCTGCGGGGTGCTGGCTATTTGGCAGCGAGTGGCACCACCGGCGGCCCCGAGGTGCTGGGACCGATGGCAGCGAGGGGTGGGTGGGTGGGGGGGTCTCAGAATCCTCCCCCCACCTCCCTCCCCCGCACCTGGTGCTTTGAGGGGGATTTCGGGAGAGGCCCCTCTGTCGGCGCAGGGCAGCGGTGACGGCGACACCGCAATGCCCAGCTTTATCGAGTGGGAAAGGCGAGGCAGGATGTGGACCCCTGGTGCTGAGCCGTGGCTGTGGGCTCTGCATTGGCTCTGAGGCCAGATCCTGTGCATCCCGGCAGCACCAGGGCGAGTCTGGTGCGGTGGGGCTGCTGCACCAGGTGCAAATCCTCCAGGGCCCTGCATCATCACGTGCTGGTCCTGCATAGCCCTGCAGCACTGCCTGCAGGTCTTGCACAGCCTTGCAGCATCACATGCAGGTCCTGCAGGGCTGTGCTGTATCGCATGCAGGTCTTGCACAGCCCTGCAGCACTGCATGTGGCTCTGGCATGGCCCTGCAGCATTGCCCGGCGGTCCTGCACGGCGCTGCAGCACTGCCCGCAGGCCCTGCACGGCTCCTCAGCACCAGCTGTGAGTGTTGCATGGCTCTGCAAGGTTGCTGGCGAGTCACGTGCAGCCCTGGAGCTCCGGGTGCACCACTGCGTCTGAGTCTTGTGTGGCTTTGTGGTGCTGGGTGCTGATCCTGCGCAGCCCACAGCTCTGGGTGCTGCTCTTGCAGCGCTGGGTGCTGGTCCTGAGGTGCTGGGTGCTGCTCCTGCAGCGCTGGGTGCTGGTCCTGAGGTGCTGAGTGCTGCTCCTGCAGCGCTAGGTGCTGGCCCTGAGGTGCTGGGTGCTGGTTTTGCAGCTCTGGGTGCTGCTCGTGTTGCTCATGCAGCTCTGGGTGCTGCTCCTGAGGTGCTGGGCGCTGCTCTTGCAGCCCTGGGTGCTTGTCCTTTGGGTGCTGGTCCTGAGGTGCTGGGTGCTAGTGCTGCACAATCCTGCAGCACCACTTGCAAGCCCTGCAGCAGGGTTTGGGGGTCCCAACACAGCCCTGCAGCAGGGTTGGGGGTCCCAGCCTGGCTCAGCCCTGCAGCTGATTTTGGGGGTCGCGGCAGGCTCTGTTGTGCCACCCCAGCCTGGCACAGCCCTCCCCCCACCCCAGTGCTCCTCTGGGACCCCCATCTCCCCCACCCCTGCCAGCACGGCACGGCATCGCCGCAGCCCCTGCGCCTGCTCTGGGACGCCGGTGTCCAGTGGGAACCAGTTCCCACCATGACCCAACTGGAAAAGCGCCCGGCGGCCCCGTCGCTGCTGCAGCCGCCGGTGCTGGTGGGGATCGTGGGGAGAAGAAAAAAAGAGAATAATTCAGTTTTTTAAATGTACCCGACTCACATCTTTTCTTAAAAACACAAAAAACAGGCAAATTTTGTTGCACAGCCCGAGACGAACCAGTAAAAACCAACAATGACAACAAAAATAGCCTAAATTCCTTAAGATCCGCCGAGGGAGTTGGTGACAAAAAACACGGTGCTAAAACGTTTTATTAAAAATATATATTGTTAAATTAAGTCTGCTGTCTGGACAATGACTGTTTGTTTTGTTTTCTCGTAGTGGAGTTTCACAGAGCACTATTATTTTACTCTTATATATTATTATGAAAAAAACAAAGAAAAAAGGTGGAAAAAAATGATAAAAAGGTGGAAAAATGATAAAAAAGGTGGAAAAAAAAGACAGGTGGAAAAAAGACAAAAGTGGAAAAAATGACAAAGGTGGAAAAAATGACAAAGGTGGAAAAAAGTTTCAAAGGTGAAAAAAAGACAAAAGAAGGTGGAAAGAAAAGATGGAAAAAACGACAAAAAAGATGAAAAAAAGACAAAAAAAGGTGGAAAAAAAGACAAAAATGGTGGAAAAAAGACAAAAAAAAGATGGAAAAAACCGACAAAGTGGAAAAAAGGACGAAAAAAGGAAAAAAGATGGAAAAAAATGACAAAAAAAGTGGAAAAAAAGACAAAAAAAAGATGGAAAAAACCCCAACGGTTATAAAAAAGGCATTTTAACTTTGTACTTGAAAAACTAAAAAAAAAAAGGAGAGATTTCATGTGTTTTAGCCTAGGCATTGAAGTAGCTGACGCTTAACTATTTGTGGGGAATCATGTACTCATCCCAAGGAATAACCACGTAGCGGTGCCCTCCTTCCTCTCCTCTAATTTGGCTCCAACCCAACTTCTCCCTTTTTCTTTCCCCCCTTTATTTTGATTTTTTTTTCCTCTTAGAATTGTTTTGGTTTTTTTCTCTCTCTTTTAAAATCGGTGATTTTTTTCCCCCCCACTCTGCCCCGGTTCGGTTTGAGTTTTTAGGGTCGCTCCTCTATTTATTGCCGCTGACTCCCGTGCGTTCCTGTCACCGCCCGGTGGGCCCCCCCCCCCCGCCCGCGCCCTCCCGGCGCCGTTGTGTCTGTGTCGGTATTGCTCGTGACATTGCTCTGCGGGACGAACCGCCCTGGAACGGCTGTGCCCGCGCCCGCCGGTGGGTTCCCTGTCCCCGCCTTTCTCTTTTCAGGTTCACTTTGAATTTGGGGGGGGTTCCTTTTTCCCCTTTTATCCCCCTTTTTTTCCCCTTTTTTTTAAATCTTTTTTTCTTTTTTCTATTTTTTTCTTTTTTCTATTTTTTCCTTTTTTTCTTTCCTTTTTTTCTTTTTTCCTTTTTTCCTTTTTTTCTTTTTTCCTTTTTTCCTTTTTTCCCCTTTTTCCTTTTCCTTTTCGTTTTTCTTTATTTTTTCCTTCCCCCCTTTTCCCTTTTTTCTTTTTATTTTTTCCCCTTTTTTAATTTTTTTGTTTCCTTGTTTCCTTTTTTCTTTTTTCCTTCCCCCCCTTTCCCCTTTCTCTTTTTTCCTTCTTCCTTTTTTTTTCTTTCCTCCCCTTTTTTATTTTTCCTTTCTTCTTTTGTCTTTTTCCTTTTTTTCTGTTTTCTTTTTTCCTTTTTCTTTTTTTCCCTTTTTTTCCCTTTTCCCTTTTTCCCCCTTTTTTTCCCTTTTTTTTTGGTGCCCAGAAAAAGTATAAATACAAACGAGCTCCTTTCTAATGTACTTTGTGCTGGAGAACACTTGAATAAATGTACTGTTTTTGTGCAAAAAAAAAGAAAAATAAGGAGAAAAAAAAAGAGGAAAAAAAAGAGAAAAAATAGAAAATGAGTGATGTGTTGGGAGTGAGGGGGGTGGGGCCATGGGGGTGGTGGGGTTCCTGCACCTGATGGGGTCCCAAAGGTGATGGAGTCCCAATGGGTAGTGGGGTCCTAGTGGGGTCCCAAAACAGCTGGTGGGGTCCCAGGGTGGAGGGCTCCTGGGTACAGTGGGGTCCCAGTGATGACGGGGTACCAGCGGGGTCCCAGCAGTTTATGAGGTCCCAGTGATGATCGGGTCCCGATGGGGTTCCAGGAGTTGATGGGGTCCCAATGATGATGGAGTCCCAGGGGTTTGTGGGGTTCAGGTGATGGTGGGGTACCCAAGGATGTCAGGGTTCCAGTAGTTGATGGGGTCCCAGAACAGGTGGTGGGGTCCCCAGGGTGGAGGGTCCTGGGTACAGTGGGGTCCTAGCGATGCTGGGGTCCCAGGGGGGGTGGCAGTGATGGGGGCTTGGGGTTGGCAGGGTCCCAGCAATGATGTCCTGGGGACAGCAGGGTCCCAGTGGGTTGTGGGTCCCAGCATGAGTGGTGGGGTCCTGGTGATGGTGGGGTCCCAGTGGGTGGTGGGGTCCTGTGGACAGCAAGGTCACAGTGGTGTCCCCAGGGTGTTGGGGTCCTGGGGACAGCGAGGTCCCACTGGTGATGGTGTCCCAGCAGCTGGTGGGATCCCAGCAATGATGGGGTCCCAGTGGGTGGTGGGATCCCAGCACAGGTGGCAGATTCTGGCACTGGTAGGGTCCAGGTGCTGGTGGGGTCCCAGTGGGCAGTGAGGTCCCACTCTCAGGTGTGGGGGTGCCGTGAGTGACCCCACATTTCTGCCCCAGAAGCTGCAGCTCCAGGACCCCTGGGCAGGTCCTGCCTCAGTTTCCCCTACAGCTGGGGATCTCTGGAGAACCCCCAAACCCCCAGGGGCTGTACCCAAAGGTGCCCAGGGGGTTGCTGAGGTCCTTGCAAGCCCCTCACCATCATCTCCAGAAGGTGTTGGGGAAAGGGGAGACATCCCTGAGGGGCAGAGCTCCTGGTGGAGCTTTAAGGTCGCTTTCCATGGAGCACCTTCCCAGATGCAAAGAGCTGGGAATGAGAGGGAGATCTACACGGGCGAGCCAAGACCTGTTCAAGTGCAAGGGCTTCCCCTCCTGGGAAGAGGCCAAGGACACTGTTCGGCTGTGCAGAGGTGGGGTCATCCCCTCCAGCAGGTGGACTTCAGGGTAGGGACTTGGGACCAAAGTCCCTTCCTGCTGTGAGAGATGAGGATTGAGATCACCTGAGGAACCTCAGCATCCATAAATCTACGGCACCTGAAGGAATGCATGCAGGAGTCCTGAGGGAACCGGCTGGTGGAGATGCCACTCTCCATGAGACCTGCAAAGGTCTGGCAGTTGGGTGAAGTCCCCGGTGATGGGACAAAGGGAGACATCACACCGGTCTTTAAAAAGGGTGGAAAGCAGAAAACCAGGAACCACCAACCCATCAGCCCCACGGCTGTGCCAGGGAACATCATGGAACAGGTCCTCCTGGAAGCCACATGGAGGTGATTGGAGACAGCCAGCACGGCTTCTCCAAGGGCAAGTCCTGTCTGACCAACCTCATGGACATCTACGATGGAGTGACCACAACACTGGACCAGGGAGAGCTATGAGTGTTGTCTGTCCGGGCCTTGGACACGGTCTCCTACAGCATCCTTCCCCCTGAGAGGGAGAGATGGGGATGTGACGGGTGGACTTCTTGGTGGAGACGGCGATTGGCTGATGCACCAGTTAGGCCCCGCCCCGAGCTGTCAGTCAAGCCGCGCGCACCACGCCTTGCTGGGCACCGCCCCCACGCTGGGAAGACGGGTGGTGACTGGCTGAGCCGGCCGCCAGACC